>JAYDZE010562140.1:0-12577 GCA_034509125.1 Monilaria moniliformis | reverse complement strand
ATAATAATAATAATAATAATAATAATAATAATAATAATAATAATAATAATAATAATAATAATAATAATATATTTTATCAAACAAGATCAGGTCTGCTAAACTTTCCCTTCATATCCAAATTAATTACATTAATAATGTAATATACGCAATTACATTTAAAAAAAAAAAAAACTACTTTGTCCATCTCCAAACAATAGGATAATGGAGTACAACCCAAATTTTAATAAAAATGCTTGAGTATATTATGAACTAAAAAAAACCTCACCTTCAATATAATATTAGTAATAATTAATAAATATATTATGAATAGAAAAAGAGATGGACTATGTGGCAGAAAATGAAAATATATTGATATATTAGGACTATTGTTTTACAACATTTTGGTAAATAATGTTGACCGATTTGCCGACCTCGAATTTTCAGGAGGCTATGTCATACATTGAATCATATTTCATATTATTTTTGTCTTTGTTTTAAAGATTTCTTGTGTTACAAAAAATAAAATAATCAAAATAGATCCATTGATAGACATCTAACAAACAAAGATTTATCCCATTTTGCATCAAATTTGTTGGGTTTGATCTGAATTATATATCTATCATGCCCAAATTTTTCTTCATTTAAGGTAAACACACAAACACCTAAATATATATGCAGGATGAGAATCTCCATTCTTTAAGCTGATGCATGAAATACATATACCTTCTTAACACGAAAACGCTTGAAGAGTAACCAGCTAAAGTGTCCCCCATAAATACATTACGATGTTATTTCAAAGATTTTGAAACCATGTAAGCTAGAATTGAGAGACAACCTTTCAAAGATTTCGAAACCATGTGAGCTAGAATTGAGAGACGAACCTAAATCAGCAAAACCTCAACGCGGCTTCCAGCTCTTTCTCATCATCGCAGTTATATCCAAGTATATATGCCCGAGCTGGTACACGAATTACACAGTAAAAAATCGCAAATAGTATGTGGTAGCAAGAAGAATGTGTTCATACAGAAGACCATGTGTAGCATACACGTACCAAAACGACCAGATCCCATAAAAGGCTCTGCTTCATCGGTAGCAGCGGCTTGCTGTTGTTCCTGAATTTTTCGAAAAAAAATCATTCAGAAACCATCAGCCCCAAAATCACTTCCATTAAGAGGATCCAACACAGCCGTTACAATTACCACAGAAAGAAATTTAAGAACGAGAAACATTAGCAGGCAACAAAGATATCAGAAAGAATGGAAACGAGGCATAAAACGAATGACTTCTACACTATTGTGGGAGCAAAGAAGGATATGCAACATGCCAAGTGCTATGATCCCTCATAATTTTCAGGGATTTTCAAGACTGGGAGACATCGTCATCAACAATTTATTTCTTACAGTCTCGACTATCTTATGGCTATGTATTGTGCCTGAGCATTTTTACCCTAATGCAAATTAGCGGTAGATACTGTATGAGACCATTTTTACAAGATAATGCATCATACATCTAATCTAGGGAGACAGTCTAAATTGTGACTTACAACAAGATGCACGATTCTTTTCCCATCCCTCCCAATACCTTCTGTGAAGTTTTATGAATGCAACAAGGAAAATGCTGATAAATCACTGATACAAACAGAAAGATGATGTGCAACGAGCTATGCATCAAGCTCGCCCATGGCTCGTGTATCGGAGGGGAAGTCGAAGGGTGGTGGATTATGGGATGGTTATGCACCCTGATGCGCAGGAGTGTCTTCCTTAGTTGCTGAATAGTGGTACAGCTGTTACATATCAGTTATTTGAGTGGTGGAAATAGTGGCTTGCTGTTACATGTCAGTTACTTGAGTAGTGGAAATAATGGCCCGTGTGTCATTGATTATCTTTATTATTGCATTTACTTTAGGGTGCTATATAAGCTGCTAGATGATTAGGTGAGGGGGAACTTTTGGAGAGAATCAAATTGTAAGGCTCTAGTTGGCCGAGGCCTTCACTTGTGAAGGAAAGAGTATCTGTTATTTAAGTTCTGCCTTTCCAGTCCAGAAATATTCTTGCAAACTCAATCACAATTTCTTCCTTCGCTTTCATTCTCTAACAAAAGAAACCAATAGAAAAAATCTATGTCCAACAATTACAAGGGAAAATGTCTTACCACATCAGGTTCCATTTCACCCGGTGAGAGCAATCGATCAAAACATCGACCAGAGATGGTGCAGACCAAGAGTTCATTTGTGGGATCCATAATAACATCTTTACATGTATCATCACAGACTACACAAAGAGAGGGGAAAATCAACAATCTAATATCATCCTTATTGAAATGAGACTAAATGATTTTGTTCAACAAAGTTTGCATCTTGTCTCTGACCAAAAGAGATGGACGGTCTTACCATGAACATTCCCAGTCTTCTCACACACAAATACATCTCCGATTTGATAGTAAGTGCAGTTTTCTCCGGAGCAAGCATGATTGGGTACCGCTGTTTCAGTTAGGCCTCTGCTACTCTTCCAAGTGGACACTTGATCGGCAAGAGTCTTGTCAAGAATTATACGGTCATCATTCACCTGAACACCAAACTTAGTTATTACACGTAACCATTAAAGATAGAAGATTGTTCAAACCTACACATTTTTTCCATTATTATACAATATACTGGTGGTGATAGGATATAAAAAATAAACACCATATTGCAACATATACATAGGATGTGGATCAAATAAGAACTGTTTTTAAACTATAAGATAGGAACTGTTTTCTGCTCTTAAATTGTGAAGATCTATGGTGAATCGGTGATGTATTTGTGTAGATTTCCAACGAGTTACGAATTCATCATTTTTCACAACGAATTCATCATTTTTCAGCATGTTATATCTAATCAGAATACCTTGTTATCATGGGTTCAAGCCATGGTGGGCATGAATACAATTAATATGAATTTATCAATTTTCACAATGAATTCACCATGCTATCATAGCTCGTATTTTAAGGGGGGAGGGTTTGTAGTATAACTGTACCCTATATATGTATACGTTTTAAGTGTTAATTAAGGTTCAACATGTTAATTTAGTTTGTTTACAATGTCAGGTAGTTCTTCCATTGATTTCTAACTAAAATAGAAGCCTTCTGGTAACATTTCGGGCTGCAAGGTTGAAAGATCATGGGAGACCAGGATACAGTCCTTCATTGGTTTCGCTCATTAAAAGCCTCTTGCTATTGACATGCCATATAATATCAATGGTGAATATTTTAAGTTTCTCAAGGAATACATGGTCATTCATCACTTAGGACTACTTAAACTTGGAACATAATTGGTTCTTCATAATCAGGAGAACTTCATCATAATATGAGCAATCAAGCACATCTGCAAGTATAAAAATACTATACATCAGAACACTTAATTTTTTTCACCTGAGAACGATTAGGTGCTTGGCTTCTCTTGGCCACCTGCATTTGGATGTAATATTCTTTGAATTCAGTAGAGCAGTTTCGCACAAACTCTGCCATGTCTTCTTCATCACGCTGGCGAAAAAAAAAACAAAACAAAAAACAAAAAAAACAAAAAACAAAAAAAAAACAGTAGATTAGCCTCAGTTTGAATCTCAAAATGCAATTGTTGAAGGCTATAGCGAAAATTATCTCAAATTATTGGGTCAATATTAAGCCAGATCTTTGGAGGAAAAAGAAAAAAGCAAGAACACACAATGAGAAGAGTGTGCTTTAGCCATCCATTATGGATAACTAAAAACGTGAATAAATATAAACGAATAAATCACATTTGCAGAAATGACATGATATGAAGTTGAAGTCCAAAACTACCTTGATGTAAAGGTTCTTCCATGCACATTCCCGTGGCTTTTGCGGAGGCAGCAGACCCCACCGCATACAATATCTACAAGAAAGCAAAGGGCACATATTTGTGTAAGTGAGCAGATGATGTCAAACTACTATCAGAGAGTAAAGGAAATAATACTTACAAGCGACGCCACAGTGACTCATCTGAAGCAGCAAAATTCATGAACCTACAAACCAACGAGCATGAAACAAGATCCTGCAATTCAATTATTAGAAATTATAGCTCGACCAGTAAAGATACTCAACAAAATAAGATTGGACAAATGCTAAATATTCTTGAAACCTCAGAAGAAAGAAATTTGAGGATGTGATACAACAACTCAGGAGGGATGTGGCTGAAAATCCCAGTCTCAATTCTCTTTGGGGCAGGTTTGCTTTCTGTGCCATGCCTCCCACGACTGCTATTGCCAGCTAGGACAGTCTCGCTTCCTTTAGGAAGTGAAGATGCAGTTTCGACTTCAGCTTCCAGCTCAACAGATGACAGCGATGACGAGGACGATGACCGTAACGCCCTTGAAAGTTCCTCATCACTAATTTCACCCTCATCGATTCTTATTTTCTTGGCTTCCTGCTGCTCCTTCTCTTCCTGTTCACTTAGTTGCCCCTCCTCAGCACGCGGTCTCTTCCCGCCTCTTTCTTCCTCTTCCTGCCGCACACACAAACATTCCAAAGATCCAATTACACTTGTGTGTTGGGTAGAATTTCTTTTATCAAATAAAGAATACTTAAAGTTATCAGTAGATTGGACATCAAAATAAAGGGATCCCGCGTATCTAAATTTACGAAGATAACAAAGTATATATACAAATTGACAGACGGATGAACACTTATATGCCAATCTAGACTCGCTCTCTTAACACATCTTATATACCAACAAAGTTGCAAAACACATTTTTTTAAATAGAAACCCACGGTGATATTGCATGTATCAATGTTTAAAAGAGAAAAGCCATATTCCCTGAGAGGATATAGTATTTCTTGACAATCTTACAATTTTTATACATACATCAATATATTGTTACCTTAAGAGGATGTATACTTTTCATAATAGAAAAAATACATGATTGAGCATCTTTATCCTCGTTACTAGGATTTCTCCAATCCCGCCTTTCAATGAGATATAAATCAACCAAAATTAGCTTAAATGATAGAAATTAGCAAGGGCTTTAGGATATCGCGAAGTTCCAATCCATCTAAGTAAGCAATGGATTAACCTATACTATTTTTATTCATCTAGCTTTATCCTCAAAAGTAAATGACCCTTAAAACAAAAAATCTAATCAAAGACATAAAATGCAACTTATATAAAACTTTCTTTGACTCGGAGCAGAGTAACACTTTTATATAGATAAAACATAAAATTGGGCATTAGTGCATATTAAGAATAAAATAATAAGAACAAAATCTGACTCTCGAAATCTGTAAGCTTATCAGCACATCAATCTCTACAATAGTTGAACAATATAACACTTCTTTTTCATAGAAACAAGCTAAAATTATCAAACAACAAAACTTATAAGCATATCAATAGCACAATTAAACGCAGAAAACATATGCAATCCAACATATACCATAAAATCGTAGCATATCAATCCAAAAACTAAATTTCAACATATACCATAAAATCGTAGCATATCAATCCAAAAACTAAATTTCAACATATATCAAGAAAAAAATTGCAAAAAATCCAGAAATTATTACAAAAAAATATTAAAGATCCAAAAGTGATGTATACCGCTTCGGAGAGACCAGAGAGGACTTCGGATTCGAGGAAATGAAGGAGACTCGCATCTTCGTCATCGGAAGTCATGACAATTAAAGAAGCTCAATATCGAGGGTCGAGAAACAGAATAACGAGAAATTTGAGAACGAGGATATCTATGTATAGATGATCTGTATGCGGTGAACGGCAGCGGCTGCCGGCGAATCAGGTCCGATCGAGCTGTGATGAGATGGCCTTTGTTAGATAGAGCGAGAGAGATATTCGGGGATGGGTTGCGAGAATGTTAACTCGGGTCGGGTTATGCCCTTATGTTTCAGGGTGAGAACGGGTCGGGTGAGAACGGGAAATGTCGAATCCGGTTAGAGCGATTCTCTCTAGCGACTTTCCCTATAGCTATTCAGCAAAATCGCGTTAGTAATCACCCTGGGTTTTCAATTATTTATTTTTTGTCAAATTTTAAAATATTACATATTAATTACGGTACATTAATTAGCTTATAAAATTGATTACAGTAGGAATTATTTTTTCTTTATAATTAGTTATTTTATTTAAGTATATTTACTATGGTTGATTATATTGATTTAAAAATTATACAAGATAGTTAATAGTAATCATAAATTAAAATAGGCACCAATATTTTTATATTTAAGGCAATCGTAACATGATTATGTTGATGTCCTTATAATTGTAAAAATGCATAATTATATACGCAAAGATGCTTTTACTATATACAAAATGTTGCTTCACTGTATAAATAAATTTAAAAATGCATATATCTTTTTGAAAACGTGACAACATTGCATTAAACGTATAATGAAATTAACTAAACTGAAATACAAAATAGAATTTTTGCCCCGCAAACCTAAGTACTACACTCATCCAACAAAGAGATACATTCATCATATATCTTCACAATCGAAGCACTGAAAACGATTCCCCATTTCACAATAAACAAGGATTCCTATTTAAACCCTTTCCTATATGTATATATAGATATATAGAAAAAGTTTCAAATAAGAATCCTTTAACTATGAAATATCAAAGATCCTTTAACTAACCAATTCCTTCTTTAGACTTGAATTTCAGGAATAAGCAAAGTTTACCTCGAACAGCTGGTCAAGTCCCCAGCTTTGTGCACTAGATCAGAAGCCTTAGTAAGTAAAGCATTATACTCTTGAATACAACTTATGAACCTCTGTTTTAAGACTACAAAATCTCAACATTTTTCAAATGCTTTACTTCTGCAGCATCTGTAACACATACATTTCACCCGTATATTCAGTGTGTGAAATTTGATCAATAAGATGCAGAAACGGAATGATGTCAACGCTGATGCCGATGACTCTGCCGACTGTGTCGATGGCGTCTATGTCCCCAATCATCATCAGACGCCTCGGGGGAGCTTGAATGCCGATGCTTGTGTCTGTTTCTCCTTCTCCTACGCCTATAGCTATCTGAGCTTTCGGATGGACTTGACTCAGATTGCTCTTGCTTCTTCTTCCTCTTATTTCTTTTACTTACTCCTCCCCTCCTCTTGTCGCCAGATGATGATTCGCTCCCTTCATCATCTTGTATTTCTTCATCCTTCTTCTTCCTCTTATGACTTTTCTTTACTTTTCTCCTCCTCTCGTCACCAGATGATGATTCACTCCTTTCATTGTCTCTTGTTTCTTCATCCGGCGAAGGAGACCGTCTCGTGTTCCTATTCTTGCTCTTGTTCGACTTCTTTTTCTTCTTCTTCTTAGTCTTGCTTGTAGAGAAGTTGGTTAGCAACTCTGGTATATTGACTTCACTTAGAAATCCTGCAAATAAAGATAAAAAGAAGATTACATATTCAGAATCTGAAGACACCGACGACGCAATGACTTTACACAGCAAGGCGTATTGCTTTCACCTCCATACTCATCAAATATGTCATCCGCAACTATCTGCTGATTGGGGTCGTCGGGATTGAAACCTCCACGAGGAGGGCTCATTCCCGGCTGCTGCTTCAGCTCCCACTTTAAAGGCTGCAAGAGAGAGAAGAAAGAAATGATAAAATATACAGCTCATTTGAATAAACACAGCATTTGCATTAACATGATTCAAGATTTTCAAGTGTTCCAAAATTATTCTTCAGCATCATTATGTATCTAATTTGGATGCCTTTGTCAGAGAAAAGAAACAATGAAGATGGAAATGGAATATGGAATAGAAATTGATAAACAATCCTCTCACAATGCCAATCCTCTAATGAGGCCCTACAGTAAATTATCATCCATAGACTCAAAAATAAGATTGAAGTACCCTGTCAAACTTCAAGGGATCTATATATATGACTCTAATGACTCCTAAACAAGACTAAAATATAAGATACCATTTAAAGTTACTTCTAGACTTCTAGACTTCTGACAATTAAAGATAAAGACTTGACTTCTGGCTCTTCTAATCGTAATTTGCTATCGCATGATGCTTACAACAGGCTGTTGTATGGAGGGCTGATACGAACCATCAAGGGTGGAAGGTCTATAAGCAGAGAAAACGGACGCAAGACTAAAGCGGCGGACAGCGAGTGACCACGTCACAGAGATGTGGAAGCCAGCATGGAAGGAGAAGTGGAGATGGAGTGATGTGGAGCTAATGTGGTGCAGTAAAATGAATGGTGGAGTCATGCATAACCATACGTGATAGTGGAGTACCGGTGAAACTAGTTTTGTAGTTAGTGGAGTATAACAGTTATGTAATTTAGTTATTTTGTAATTGCTTGTTATTTAGTTGTTGGAAAGGGAACGAGAGGGGGGGGAATATTGTAATTTGTACACGGCAAGTGCCGAGTGGAGAGTAGAGTGGATCCGGCATTCGGAGCTCTATTCTAGTTCAATACAATTCACTGTTCCTCTTTAGCATTTCATCGAACAAGTTACACGCACAATTTCTCTCATAAGCATTTCGTCGAGTACTGTCCATTCTTTACCATCAATCCGTAGCCTTAACTCCCATCAATTGGTGCGCACCACGTGGAATTCATTATGGTGACTACTCGTACATCGGATACTCGTTTAGAAGGATTGGAGAAGGCGGCGAAAGATCAACAACGAGCGATTCGCGGCTGCGAGGAATAGATTGTGTTACTACGGGAAGAGATGCGTACCATCACACAACTAATTCAGCATAACAGATCTTCCTTCACGGCTACCGGCGAGGCATCATCCTCAGTTGGCACTGACCAGGGCACGACTCCACTAGTGCAATCGTCATTCACCTTACAACAATCCATCGAGCTTCCTACATTCGATGGATCTGATGCGTTCGGATGGCTTGCTCGGGTGACACAATACTTCCTTGTGCATATGACTCCAGTTGATCAATGCGTTGAGCAAACACTGATCGTTCTCCAAGGCCAGCTATGGCGTGGATTCAGCTTCTGTTGTGGCGGTGCCCACTCCTATCTTGGGAACAATTCAGTTCCGAATTACTCATCCGTTTTGGTTCCCATCAAACGTTAGATAGTTACGAAGCACTCCATTTGACACGGCAGGATGGATCATTAGATGATTATATTGCATCCTTCGAGAGTCGTTTATCTCACTTGCCGGATCTCACTGACAGGCAATATTTGGGTTTCTTCTTAGGAGGGTTAAAACCTCACATCCGAATGCACTTCAAGGACCCGAGTATTACAAGTTACTCGGCAGCGCTTCAAATGGCGAAGCGGGTTGATCAACTCTCTCATTCCCAATTCCCAGATAGACCATCACATCCTCATTCCCGAGTCGCAACGTCAATTACCATTGCCACGCCACTACGATCTCTGCCGCCGTCAAACATAACGCAATCTCGTCTGCCAACACGTCCACCTCATCGCCGATTCTGCAATATGCCATCTGACGAAATCCGCAAACATATGGCGGCGGAACCTGTTTTCGTTGCCCACCTAAGACGCTCCAGGTTCTAATTGACGATCCAAATGAAGACGACGAGGCGATCGCACAAGAGGATAGAATATTCATATTGTGGAGGATGTTGACACGGGTAAGCATGCCGTACAATTATCGAAACTTTCTTCGAATGGATTCGACCAACACCATACCCTCAAGCTCTTTGGCTCCATATATGGACATCGACTGTCAGTGGGCGCACCAGGGCGATTATGCAAAAATCCGGGGCGCGGGGCGATGGGGCGATGGATATATGCATGTGTAAATACATAGTATAAATGCATAGGTATAAAAGTATAAGTATAAATGCAGGTTAAATAATGTTCAAATATAAATGTATTGGTATCAATGCAAGATATAAATGCATTGCAGAGATATAAATGCAGAGATTTAAATGAATTTTAGAATATCCATGACATATTAATGGCGAAAATAGGAATAAAACATGCATTAATGAGCATTTATGCTGTCAACTAATTAAAGATTCAATTAAAGATTTCAGCCTCGCCCCGCGCCCCAAGCGCGCCCCAGCCGCGCCATCCTCTCCCCAAGCGCGCCCAAGCCAAGCATTTATGAGAGAGAAAGACATTGGGAGGATAAAACTGCCCCATCCTCTCCCCTGCCACGCTCCTGCGCCCCAGCAGCGCCCCTGCCTCGCCCCTGCAGCGCCCAGCCGCGCCTCCTGCATCTGGCTCGCCCCAGCCAACTTGGGGCGATTTCAGCCTCGCCCCAAGCGCACCCCAGGCACGCTTTTAACAACAATGTCGACTATTAATTATGGTTGATAGTAGCGCGACCCATTGCTTTATTTCGGAGCGTTTTGCGGTGGCCTTACAATTTCCTGTCACAACTTCGAATACAACATCTATCTTTCTAGGTGATGGTTCTCGGATCTCAGCCGGGGGACTATGCCACAACGTTCCCCTTTTACTTCAGTTGATAGTTTTTATGATATACTGTTGTGTCTTTCCTCTCAACCACTTGGATTTAATCCTTGGCGTGTCATGGCTAGTACAACTCGGTGATATCAAAGCTAACTGGAGCACATTTACTATGACTTTCAATTTTGCAGGATCTAAGATCAACCTTCAAGGAGATCGAGCTCTCATGCGGCGAGCATGTTCTACCTCAGAACTTCGCTGTTTTGATAAGGAAGATTGTGGGTGGATGCTGTGGTTGATGGATAGCACATTGTCCGAGGATTCTGTTCCATTAACCGCCGCCGAGAACGAGGCCATTCATAGCATCATCAATGCTTTTCCATCGGTCATAACTACTTCTACGTCACTACCACCCGCACGTCCTAAGGATCACAAGATTAATCTTCAACCAGGAACACAACCTATTTCCGTCCGGCCGTATCGGTATAATCATCTTTAGAAGGATGAAATGGAGAAATTGGTGGCTGAGATGCTCAACGCAGTATCAGTCCATACTCGAGCCCAGTCCTTTTGGCGAGAAAGAAGGACGGATCGTGGCGTTTTTGTGTGGATTATAGGGAGCTCAACCGGCGTACCATTCCCGACAAGTATCCAATTCCCATTATTCAAGAGCTTCTTGACGAGTTGTATGGCGCCACTTGGTTTACAAAGTTAGATTTAAAGGCCGGCTATCATCAGATCAGAGTCGCTCCAACCGATGTTCAAAAGACAGCATTTCGAACGCACTCGGGCCATTACGAGTTTCTAGTCATGCCTTTCGGCCTAACCAATGCACCCGCGACTTTTCAGAGCCTAATGAACGAGATCTTTCGGTCGTGGCCGGGTAAGTTTGTTTTGGTTTTCTTCAATGATATTTTAATTTATAGTTCGTCGTGGGAAGATATCTTGCACACGCATGTCAAGCTTGTAGTGAATTTGAAGAAATGCGAAATCGCAAAGCGGTACGTCGAGTACCTCGGCCATATAGTGTCGGCACAAGGAGTTCGGATGGATCCACATAAAATCTCCGCTGTGTTAAGTTGGCCGACACCTTCTACATTGAGGGGACTTCGTGGTTTTCTTGGGTTGACGTCGTTTCATTCGAAACTACACTATTGCAGCACCACTCACCTCACTACTCAAAAAAGGGCTAACTCATGCACTCCAATGGACTAGGGAAGCCGATGAAGCACTTAGGCACTCCAAAATGCCCTCACCACGACCCCGGTTTTAAGTATGCCAGACTTCACGAAACCTTCTGTGATCGAATGTGACGCCTCGGGCAGCGGAACACGGGCCGTGCTGATGCAAGATCATTGTCCGATTGCTTATTTTAGTAAGCATTTTTCACCTTGACACATGGCAAAGTCGGCATATGAGAAAGAATTAATGGCGTTGGTGTTGGCGATTCACCATTGGCGGCCCTATCTACTTGGTAGGCGTTTCACAGTTTATTCCGATCAACATAGCCTCCGCCATTTATTATCACATTCCTTAACGACGCCGGCACAGCAAAATTGGGTGGCCAAACTACTTGGATTTGATTTTTTAGTGATCTACAAAAGGGTTCATCTAACAAAGCAGCGAACGCTTTGTCACGGCGGCTAGAGGATGTGGCATTGTCGGTCATCTCACGCCCCAAATGGATGGATTGGTCACGAGCCCAAGAGGACCTCAAGGATGATAAACGTTCTGCGCAAGTTAAGGTCGACCTTCAGCAAGGTATCACCTTCTCTCCGCATTTCAAGTTGGTGCATGGAATTCTATTATATAAGGGTCGCCTCGTTCTTACACTGACTTCGTCGTGGGTTACCAAACTTCTCCACAAATTCCATTCCACACCGACGGGACTCGGTGGTCATGCGGGCGCGTATCGTACATATCGGCGCCTCGCGAGCAATGTATACCGGCCCGGAATGATGCGTCATGTTACGCGATTTGTTGCCGAGTGTGCGACACGCCGAACAAGCAAATACGAAGCTCAAAAGCTAGGTGGTCTTCTTACTCCACTACCACTTCCATAAGAGTTTGGGATGACATAAGCCTAGACTTTATCGCGGGCCTGCCGCGGTCGAACGGATTCGACGGTATATTGGTGGTAGCTGATCACTTTTCCAAATATTCTCATTTCCTCTTACTGAAACACCCATTTTCAGCTCGCTCAATAGCCGAACTTTTTACACGGG
>JAYDZE010562129.1:0-12577 GCA_034509125.1 Monilaria moniliformis | reverse complement strand
TACAAAGTATTAAAGTAATTTATAATTACAAGTTTACAATTTACAATTACAATTTACAACAACAACAAGCAAATGGGAAAAAATTGTGTAAAATACAAGCAAACCGTGGAACCGGCGGTTCCAAACCGCCGGTTTCGATTTTGTGGCTCTAGGTCACGGCCTGTTCAACCCCATCCGGTGTGCTGCGCCCAATTTTCAGCCAAGCAGTGGGAGTAGACGCGGCGAAGACACAGCGGCAAGGCGGTGGTGACACGGTGGTCCAGGGCTTATTACGTGTGATGATTTTAGATAGATTTTTTAAAATCTACCCAATATCAAATCATATCTTTTAGGTTTATCTTGAAAATATATGGTAATATTTTTTAACTCTATCTTAAAAGATGTAAAAATATCTCATTTTGAGATAAGATTTGGTAATATCATTAAAGAATATCTTTTAAGTCTATCTTAAAATATATGGTAATATATTATCTTTAGATAATATATGGTCTATCTAGTTGTTAGGATTTGGTTAAATCTAATCTTTTAGATTCAATCAAATCATTCTAGATTTTATTTATAATTATTCGGTTTGGATAATTTTATCAAAATGTAAAGGAGTTGTAATTTATGTTATTTCCTGCTTTATTTTGATAATTGCCTTATCATGTGATGAAATAGATTAATCTGTCTTTTTCTTATTTATGTGATAATTGCACAAAAACTTTTTGCTACAAAATAACTAAGAGATGAGTCTATTTATAAAGTAAATTTTCTAAGTATTTACCGACCCACCCTAATGGGAGCTAAATTCCCAAGGAATTATAAGTTCACATAAGTAGACTTTCTTAATAGATAAACTTGGAACTCTATTAGTGGCGTACGACCTTCCCTGGAATGATTATCAAAACAGAATTAGAATTTTTAGTGGTAAAAATTATGGTATAAGCTTATAAATAATTTGGTAGCCATGCCACCTTAGTGGTCTCTGGTCTATCTATGAAATTATATGACCAGAAAATTTTGTTAAACATATTTGGGTTATGATCACTTTAGTGATTTGCTTTAAATATGTTTAACTGTTGTGAGATGCATGGATTGTTTTCATTGGTTTTTGCAATTGATGTATCAAGCATGTTATGTGACTTTAGTTTATTTTCTTCTCAGTCTATTTTACAATGTCGTTCAATCCTCTTACGTCAATCCTAAAAGAAAACAAACTCAAGGGTCAAAATTATGTAGACTGAAAACGCAATCTGGATATAGTATTAATAGGCAATGACATTAAGTTTGTTTTGGAAACACCTTGCCCTCCTGTACTTGTCAATTCTGCAATGAATGCGGTTAAGGAAATATATAACTAGTGGCGCAAAGCTAATTAGATGGCAAAGTGCTATATGTTGGCTTCAATGTTAAATGTACTTCAACATTTGCATCAAGTTATGCAAACAGCCGCTGACATGATGCTAAACCTTGGGAACCTATTCGGGATGCATAACTGGGCTACCAAATCAACGATAATCCGGAACATAATGAACAAGACAATGAAGGAGGGCTCATCTGTGAGGGACCATGTACTCGAGATGATGGGTTATCTCAATGATATAGAAATTCTGGGAGAATCAATCGATCATGAAGGGGCATTGGAAGCCGAATTGTCCACATCTAAAGAAGGGCGATGGCTCAGGTATGTTCCAAGCTTATGTAGTAGGATCATGTTTAGTAGTCGTTTCTACCCATTCGTGGGTAGTGGATACATGAACCACTAATCATATTTGCTTTAATCTTTTCTTTAATTTCGGTGACAAGGCTACATAAGGGTGAGATCTATATTCAGCTAGGGAATGCCAGGCGAGTGGCGGCAATTGTTGTGGGAGCTGTTTATTTACAGTTTCAAGTAATAGAACTTTGGTCTTGAACAATGTTTTGCTTGTACCTTTGTTTAGAATGAATTTAATTTTTGTTTCTAAACTAGTTTCTGATGAATATTCGATTTCATTTATGATGCTTGAATTATTGAGATATGTGGTTCGTTTATCTGTCGTGGTACAATGCAAAACAATTTATATGCCATAGTAAATACACAACCTACACAATTGATTGAGTCTAATAACACATCAACTTTATCAAGAAAGAGGAAGTCTCATTCTGTTACAATGAATGAAACGTACTTGTGACAACTAAGACTTGGGCATGCTAATCCTAGAAGAATCCGAAGGTTGGTGGATCAAGGTCCACTCAAGGATCTAGTTATAGAACCTTTCTCAACATGTGAATCCTGCTTGGAAGGCAAGATGACCAAGCAACCTTTTAAGATCAAGTGGTATAGGGCCAATAAAGTTCTTGAGCTCTTCATTTTGATGTGTGTGGTCCAATGTCAACTCAAGTCAAAGGAAGCTTTCAGTACTTCATTATATTTATTGATGATTACTCGAAAGAAGGCTTTGTCTATTTGATGCGCCACATGTTAGAATTCTTTGAAAAATTCAAAGAAGTCAGAGCACTTGTGGAGACGCTTCATGGTAAGACAATCAAGTGTCTACGGTCTGACTGTGGAGGCAAATACCTTAGCAGTGAGTTTTTGAACTACCTATCAGAAGCGGGAATACAATCCCAACCGACTGCGCCTGGTACACCTTAGCATAACGACGTAGCTAAAATAAGAAATCGAACACTCCTAGAGATGGTTCTATCAATGATGAGTTATGCTCAATTACCCATTTCATTTTGGGGATATGCGCTAGAAACAACAGCCTACACACTAAATAACTTACCATCAAAATCAGTATCAACAGCACCACATGAGTTGTGGAGTGGACGTAAGTTTAGTCTAGTACATCTCAGAGTGTAGGGTCAACACATGTGTTGGAGAAAGATCCAATTAAATTGGAATCGCGTACTGAGATATATCTATTTGTAGGATATCCAAAAAGGCTCATAAAATACTTCATCATTGCCCAAAATACCTCTCTCGGCCTAAAGAACTAACATCAAATATAGCCTATATGAATTTACAAAGATGTCAAAGATATCATCTTCACCAAACCAAAACTAGAACTAAAGCCAAAATCAGACCGAAATTCTACATCAAATCTCAAACATGATGGACAACACATGGAAAATTGTGTTGGACTTCAAGTTAGATAGGAGCAATTACCCTCTCTAGTCCCAACTCATGAGAGTGACCATTGGTGGTCGAGAAAAATCCAGCCATGTAACGGATTGGTGGCCAAGCATCGACCCGTACACCGAAACTGCCACCACTTCCTCCACGCTCCAACGAATCTCAATTGCGAGACATAGACAAGAAAGTCCACATTGTGTATGCTCATTGCAGGATTACAAGACAAACCAAGGACAAATGTTTCAAACTAATCGAGTATCCCTAATGGTGGGGCGATGAGAACAAGAAATCGAATGGGGCAAAGGGCAAAGTCGAGGTGGCAGTAAGAGATGCCCCCAAGGCCGAGGCGGTACTGGTGATCCGTGTGACCGCCTACACCATCCACAGAACATGAATCATCGAAAAAATGGCAGAGGCAAAGACAGACAGCGGAGATGGGTTGGAAGAGGAGACGGAAAAAAACCCTAGCCTTTGGGGAAAGAACTGAGTGAAAATGACATGTAGCCAAACCCTAGTACTTTACCTAAATTAAAAAATACATCCCATGTTTCTTAATCTGGTCCCTCTTGTTTAAATAAATTACAGACCGACCCATGCATACTTTATGAATCTCAATCAGCCCCTCAATATTTCCACAATTTGCAGTTTGAACCCCATAAATCAAACAAACATCAAAACAACCCCTTCGTATGTCAAAATCAGTTTCAAGTGTTTAAAAATATTTATATTGCCTTTAATACTCAAACTGTAACCGATACTAGGGACAACAACAAGATTTTGATTGTAGCGCCACTGACATTATAACTTATGATGCTTTTGATTTAGTGTCTTCATTCGAACCCCAGAAATTACATGTTCAAACTACTTGTGGCAAGTTAGCTCATGTTCTAGGTACATGCACGATTGGAATTACCCTTCCGTTGAAAGTATCAAATTGTTTATATGTTCCAACTTTATCACATAAATTATTATCAATTAGCCATGTCACAAAGTAGCTTAATTATACAGTACTGATGCACTCCTACTTTTATCTCCTACAGGATATCAGGAAGGGAGAGATCACTATGAAGCAGGGCATCTACTACGTGGATGAAATCGCGCAAAAAGAAACTGTGATGCTAACTCACGGATCCTATGACCGATTAGCCTGGCTTTGGGATAGGTGCCTAAGACATCCATCCATAAGGTACCTAAAACTCATTTTTCCTAGCTTAATGCAGTCTCAACTCATGCATTGTGAAACATGTATTTTGGCAAAAAGTCATCGTCAAACTTTTAAACCTAATGGCACTAGGGAGACTTCTATTTTTCCCTAGTTCATTACGATGTTTGGGCCCTGCACCCATTTTTTGTGGCCAAAAATTTAAATATTTTGTAATCTTTGTTGATGATTGTACTCGAATGACTTGGCTTTATTTCTTAAAAAATAAATCCGATGTTTTCCAAAAATTTGTCCAGTTTGATACTATCAAACACAGTTCCAGACCTCAATCAAGGTCCTTCGATTAGATAATGGGATGGGGTTTGTTAATTCTTTTGTAACCCAATTTTTTCAACAAACGGGCCTTATTCATCAAACTACCTACGCTCACACACCCGTAAAAAATGGGGTAGAAGAAAGAAAAAATCGTATCCTTCTAGAAATGACCCGAGCTATCCTCATTGAGTCCAAAACCCACAAACAATTTTGGCCTGGAGCCTTAGCCACCTTCGCATACCTCCTTAACAGACACCCACTAGGATCTTGAATCTCAAAATTCATCTCAAAGCCCTTTCCTCTCATGGCAAAAATACCACCAACCTCGTAACTTTGGTTGCTCCGTATTCGTACACATTCCTACATTTGAACGGACTAAATTTTTTCGCGTGCAACTAAATGCGTGTTTGTTGGATGCGGAGCAAACCAGAAAGGCTATCGGGGCTATAATCTGAAAACTTGTCACAATTTTACTACAATGAACCATGACTTCTTCGAAATTGAGTACTTCTATCATACCCACCTTACTAGTCATGGAGATAGTGTGAGTGACTCCGACTCCTTAGGTTAGTTACCTATGCAAAATCCAGGTCCGGAAGAGGACCAACAAAAGTTAGTTAATTGTTCCGCTGCACAAATTCGTGAAACAGAAACATAGCCCCCAGAACTCAATGGTTTTACCCTAGAGTCACTGCCGCTTCTGATACCCGAGGTAAGAGACAATGAACCCACTCAAGTTGATAGTGTTATACTTGAAACTGACTTACCCCATGGTGATGTCCCTGATTTATGGAACAAATTGAGATCACAGTAGCAGATGCAATGTTGGGGTTTAAGTATTTCAAATGAAAGAATCCCTTACCTGGGATCTACTAGGATAATATAAGAAAATTCTTAGCCGATTCAATTATTCCTAATTAACTAGAATGTGATCCAAAAACATGCAAAACAGATTGATTAAATCCTAAGCATGCTTTCTAGTTCATTAGGATACTTACAATTTTGTTGATCTCCAAAGATCAAACGATGACTTGCTCATTCACCACGTGTAGATATTTAAATCTCCAACCTTAGAACTTCTAATTTGTTCCCAACTCCTAGATTTGAATATTGTGGTTGACAATTCTATCAAACCTATAGGACTAGGGAAAATGGTGAGAAAAAACAAAGTGGAGACTAGGGTTTGAATTCTAGTAGTTTCGAAAATTATGTGTGTGCAAGAGTGGATGAATTTTATCATTTCTCTCTCCTATATATAGAGCATTGATGGGCTGGATTAGGAATCCAAGGAAATTTGGATGGGACCTCTCTATTGGGCTCTTACTAATTAAATTGTGCCCTAATTTAATATGAGCCTAATAGAATATTAATTTATACCACTATAGAAATTAATATTGGCTTACCCGTCGAAAATCCAAATTACAGAGAATCTGGGCTTCATTTTTAATTAATTTATTTCCCATGTTTAATATTATAATATCCATTAATTAATTTAAGCCCGCTGCTGGCTTTAATTAATTAATATCTTTTACCAAGAGTGGTCTACTTCAAAATTCTTTATTTATTATACTTTGTAATAAATTTCAAGTCGGCCGGACTTCTATATAATAAAATCTATAATGGAACTCCTCTTGGGGATATTATCAACCCAGACTCTCCTGAGACATGATTTAGTGCAATAACAATCCTAGCACCCCTAGTTATTAATTACCACTGCCCAAGATATCATGATTCTCGGGTTACGAAAAATCTGTACCTTTTGATAAATCAAAGCAATAACGTATGCTCAATAGGTTGAGGGAGAGGATAAGAGCTATTTTAAATGGTGGAAGATGTTATGCTATATTAATTCAAGTTCAAAAATCATGTACAGAGGCTTCTATATGGGAAAGCCACATCAACATATCTATCCTAAGTACAAGGTATCTTGTCTTGGTTGTGTACATTGTTTATTATGTAAGCCCTATTGCTAAAATAGGTAAAGTGTTGATTTTTTCTTCTTTTGTCTCTTTTTTCTTGTCTTGATTTTATACATATCATATCTTCTAACACCCTTGCTTCATGTCTTGATCTTCTGCATATCATATATTCTAATATTTTTCAAAGTTAAGTGAAGGGGTTACCAAGACTTAACTTGCCAAGAACTTTACCAAAGCACTTGGAGTTGACCACTTTGGTCAAAATGTCTGAGAGTTGGTCTTCCAACCGTATGTAGAGAATTCCAGTATCTTTCCTTCGATTTTCTCATTGATGATGTGTCAATCTACGTCGACATGTTTGGTTTGATAGTGTTGCACCGGATTATCAGATATGTTAATCGCTGCCTTATTTTCGCAATAAATCGGATATGTTTGTGATGATGGAAATCCAATCTCGCTCAATAGTTTCTTTATCCACAACACTTCAATCAAGCCATTATTCACTCCTCTAAACTCAGCTTCAACACTTGTAAGTGCTACTACCTTTTGCTTTTTACTTCACCAAGTCATAAGATTCTCACCAACAAATATTAAGTATCCTGATGTGGACATCATATCCATGGGATTGCCAGTCCAATCCGCATTTGTGTAGCCATGTATCTCCAGATGGCCATGTTTTTGAAACAGAATTCCATGTCCAAAGGTGCCCTTCAAGTATCTCACAATCCGAGGAGCAGCCTCCAGGTGATCAACTTGAGGTCGGTGCATGAACTGACTTACCACTCCAACTGCATATGCAATATCAAATCCGATATGAGAAAGATAGATAAGTTTTCCCACCAAACGTTGATATCTCCCTCAATCAGCCAACTCAGCTCCATCTGTCATCTGCAGTCCATGATTTATGGCCATAGAAACATCTGCTAGTACCATATTAAACATGGATCAATAGGTTGATGGATAAAATAGTAGCCATTGTAAATGGTGGAAAATGTTATGCTATATTGACTCAAGTTCAAAAATGCAGAGGCTTCTATACAAAAATGTCATATCAACATGTCTATCCTAAGTAGAAGACATCTTGCCTTGGTTGTGTACATTGTTTATTATATAATCTCTATTAGTAAAATAGGTAATGTTGACTTTTCGTATCTTGTCCTTTTTTTCTTATCTTAATATTATCATATTTTCTAACACCCTTTATGCTTGTCTTGATTTCCTGCATATTATATCTTCTAACAAATTATACGCTTTTTCTGATAATAAAAGTTTATGTGAATGACACATAATGTATCATTTACAATATAATGCATACTATATAACTTATTTCGTTTTGTATAGAATTGAGTATTATGATGGTTTTATCGAAGTGTAGATGGTAATAATATCAATTCGACTTCTAAAGTGCTGGTGAAAACTCACATTCTCAAAAAATTTGATCAAACTACATATTTACCTTGTTCGTCCACCAGATCATGCCAAAATAATATTTTATATATTATGATGGCTAAATAGAAAATTGGCATTATATATTTATATATAATATGAATATATATGTCTTATTTGGTTGATGGTGTGAGTGTGATGCATGCTTATATCATATACAAAATTACAATTACGAGCACTTACCATATATACTCATTGTACAATATTATAAACACATGTAAACATTTGTAAAATCGTAATGCACTAGAGAAAACCAATTATTTTACATAATAAAAATAAGCTATGTATATGAAAAAAATTAGTGTGAATTCCTACGCGACAGGCAAAAGGGTCGGTAAGATTGGGCTGTCTTCTTTCATAAAGTGAGACCGCGTGTATATCGGGCCAACCCGTATTTGTCGGTGGGCCCACTACAGAAAATAGAACAACAATGCAGTTGAATGGAATGCATTCCAAGATTTTTTTTTTTTTTTAATTAACTACTTTCCTTTTTCATCTTTATTTTCTTGCTTTAGACTATATTTATCGATGACCCAGCTTTAATAAAATATTTATATCTCCTTATTTATACACATAACTTATGATCCAACTCGATCGTATCACTTTAATACTTTAGTCTCTAAAAAAACTTTAAGTCACATCAACCCAACCAAATCTATTCTTTTTATTTTTTCATTCTTTATTCATCACTTCATTCCTCCCATTAATAGTGTCCCAAAGCTACTTTTAGGTGTCTCATTTATAGTATCTCAAACCCAAAAAAATATCTTAACAAGTAGAGTCTTTTTAATTTATAGCCATAAAATTGCTTTCTTTTATATATGTGCCCAAAACTTTTGAGCATTATTAATAATAAAACGGAAGGAGTATAATATTATCTACTATGAATTTTGATTATATTTAAAAGAGTAAGAAATATATAAAAATTCTATAACTATAATAATAAAAGAATTCACCACACATTAAAATAAACCACAAACTCAAAAACAAAATGAAAATGACAAGAATTGGAGTAAATGACGAGTCGAACACAAGTCTGTCAGTATTATTTGGCTAGGCTCGAGAAGGCTCGTTACCAACCACTACTAAAGATTTTAAAACATATTTGTGTGTGCTTAAATCACTTAAAGCGCATTAGCAACACTATTTAAGTGTGTGAACTCATTTTGATTATATCAAAAAAAATATTACATCTCATTAATATTGATTCATAACATTAATTACCTAATTACTACTAAATAATTCTATATAAATCACATTTCAATAGGCTATCTTATTTTATTAAACATCTAATTCCAAGAGGACATTACTTAAAATAGAACTTCAATACATATCAACTATCCCAATATAACTCATTATTTACACCATATGTCATTTGACTCACTTACTTTGTCTCTCTCACTTATTTTATTATTTAATATTTTCTCTCCTACTTTCTGAACAAATACACACATAACAAAAGTTACCTTCTCTCTTTTGTTTTATTATAAACTATTTGTTTTTTAATATGTGTGCGCTGACCTTAAGGTGTATTGAAATGGTGCAAAAAAATAATAATTGGTATTACTTTATTTGGGGAACAACATCTCATATAAATCTAACTACATGAATTTGCAATTTCTCGCCATCTCAAGTGTTTCCCCACTATCACTTCAGTTTGTAATTGATTATCATCTTTTGGAATATTTTCGTTAATTGATATAGGCCGAAATTAATTTTGAATCTTGCCATGTTTAATAGAAATTGTTGACACTATTGACAAAGTTAAGTTGGGCCACTTATATCCGATAAGCACATATGAAATTCTTGGGCTATAGCCCAATAGTTTCTCTTGAGTTATTAGACTATCTTTTAGTTGACTTGTCTTAAATTTAATTATCTAAATCAGAGGATACAATTTATAATTTTGCAGCAATATTTAGATTTTGTCAAAATAAAAATATAATATTGGAGATGAAAAAGACGTTGGAATATATCATGCAGACTATCACTATAGCATGGCTAGAAAAATGGAAAACAAGTATTTGATTTTGGCTGTCCACCAAACCACTTTTTGCTATAATTGGTTTTAAATACTATATATCCCACTAAGATTTTGTACATATTCTTCAAAGTTACAACTTTAATATTTTCTCTAAGCACAAATGGATTACAATACTCAACATACTTTGTAGTGATCGATGTTTAATTACTAAAAATTGGTTATAGGGTTAATCGAGAATGAGAAATAATTGTTAACTAGTAAATGAACTGCATCCTCAAATGTCAACTGTATTAGAATTATTTTCTTTTTAAGAACTTAATTAAATAATTGCAATATACATATACTAATTACTATAGTGAGAGTTGATGAACAGTAAATGCGACATCTTAATTATGTGATTCAATTATCATTATGCCTCTTCACCACGTTGATCACTAAGTTATTGAATTTTAGTTTAGTATTTTATTCATAGTTAATATATAAACCAGCCACTTTAGATTTGAAAATGTGAAAGCACATAAGTTTCTTTGGTTTTTTAAATATTCAATCGGTGCCAATTCGGTTCTTTTTCACTAATATAAAATGGTATATCCTAGCTGTCGCTTTTCTTTGATCTATGGGATGTTTAATTACGATTTATGCCTGTAACACTTTTTGATAGCTTTAAATTGAAATCTATTGCAAGACCTGGAAGGAAAAGTTACATGTAATCCTATTCGGTACACTTTCATTGTTTACTACAAGTTTAAAATACAGAATAAGGATGCAAATACGTTGAAAGGTGGAGACATTTATTTATATAAGGAAACTAAGAGGAGAAAATGAATAAAAGAAAATCAAGGAAAACAAATAAAATTGGAGAAAAAGTGGCAGACTATTTGTTTTGTCATAATTAATTGTTTGATTCTATCCTTAATATCAGTGTCAAAATAAATAAATAAATAAATATGAGGATACTAGCATAGTTTTAAAATAACGAGTATAAGATACCAAAAAAGGGTATTTATGTGCATACACAAACGTATTATCATCTCCCTTAGTAAGATTAGAATCCAGTATACTTTTTTATTTTTTATTTTTTAGTTTTTAGACAAAGATTATTTGGTTTACTTCTTGATTACATTTAAAAAACTATTAGTATCCATAGTTTTATTTAGGAAGTGAGTTACTCAATTTATTCCATGCAAACTCAGATTGCAATTAAAACTAATCAAATTGAGATTCCAAAACTCAGAAAACCTTTAGGCATATGATGTTAACTTGATATTTATCTGGTATACAAATTCCTTCAAAATAAATTTCACTACGTACTGATTACATATTTAAACCCAACATAGGCAATTAGTACTGATTATATATTTAAACCCAACATATACAATTTGAAAACCATGCAACCTCTCTCAATTAAATCAAATATTTCATTTGTTCAAAACAAATTACCACATTGTAGATGACACAAGTTTTAATAAAGGATAAATTGTTGGAAAAACCACGAAGTTTAGTCAAATTTTTGTCAATACTGCAAGTTTTAAAATCAGCCGCAAATATCATAACTTTGACAATTTCCGCAATTGTCCAACAACAAATTATTCCAGTCACCTACGTGTATTGAATTGATGATGTGGCGTATTTGTTATTAATTTGATTATGTGGCTAATTAGGTTGGGTAGACGTGTGCTAAACGACGTTGTCTTGGTTAATAAGATTGAAAAAAAAATCCACAGAGAGTTTTGTGAGCGAACTCCTCCGAGCACTCTACGGTGATCGCTTGGGGATATCAAAGGGAAAGGGGAATAAGAGGGTGGGCGACCTTGGGTACGGCGGTGGGTGGCGGCTGGCAGCTGACGATTCCGACAATCAGGCTTCACCTATACCACCATCGAAGATTGTAGAGAGAGGGAGATGAGATTGGGGTTGGGGAGGATATTGAGAAGAAAAGAAAAAAAAAAGAAAAAAAAAATACTTATTATAACGAAGGACACCATTTTGTATCTTAATAGTTGATGTCGTTTAAACCGTCAGCCGTTTTGTCCACGTATAATTTTTCGTCTGCAATATCAACTATGCTTTTCCCCAAATCAGACCACGTGGAAAATTGCAAAAAATGTCAAAATTGTGATATTTACGGCTGATTTTAAATTTATATTTTCCTTGCACATAATATCTGTATTATTTCAAATTTCGCAGTATCACGAGGGGATCACTTGGCCTTTTTACTTGTCATTTTTTCGTTTGGCTCGCAGCTGTAATACCCGCACCCTTTTAATTAATATTAAGTGATGTTCATTGTTCAAATCGTGTTGTCTCCATCTCGCAGTCGAATATAATTTTTTTTTTAGAACAATAAAAAGATAAGTTCTTTTTTTTTATGTCTTTCGAGAAATTAGCTATTTACATTACTTACAAAAAAATAATACTTGAAAAAGAAATTTGAAGAATAACTAAAAGAAATAAAATACTCCCTCCGTCCCGTTTCAGATGACCCGTTTGGGTTTCGGCACGGTATTTTAGGAGCTTTTAATTAGGGAGTTTAAGTGGAGAGAGAATGAGTTGGTGGATGAATTAATGAGGAGAGAGAAATAAGAAGGAGAGAGAAAAAGTTGTTAGTGGAAAAAAGTAAGAGAGATAAAAATAAATCATTTTAATTT
>JAYDZE010562118.1:0-12580 GCA_034509125.1 Monilaria moniliformis | reverse complement strand
CCAAATATTTGAACGAAAAAACGACCATGCCCAACATAGTTGAACAGCAGCATATCCCAATCTTGAAGATGATTATCCACATGGAAGTCCGGCCATCCTCGCAGTATATAGTATTTATCTCCTACCTTAGTAACTCCAACATCCCAGTGCATTTCCTTCGACCTTACTAGGTATACCGTCGATGGTAGCTCTGGGTCGTATTTGTTCATGTACTCTGGCGGTATGAGCTGTGTCACATGAAAAATGTTAGAAATGTAAGAAATAAACGCGTCCGGTGGATGTGAATAATCAGGAATACATCGTCACGTGCAATATAACGAACCATTTTTCGGGCGTGTGAATTGTAGCTAAAAATTAAGTAAAATTGTGGTGGATCATCGCGAAGTTCGTCGGTCGCCATATTTGCTGTCACTATGCAACATGCAACGATGGTTAGCACATATATAGTAAAAAAGTATATATATAACTTCACGGATTGCAAACTCAAGCCCGGAAAATTAGTTGTCAACTATTCATCTGTATCATTTCCATATTTAAACCGAAAAAAAAGAAAAAAACTTTCGGATCCTATATAGGCATGCAATATGGTTGCAGTGATGTGCGTAAATTCTAGAATTCGAAATAGATCTTGAAGCAGGTAGATAGCAAGTAGCAGTAAAGTAATCTACATGAACAAAATGGTCCGCCGGAAATCTAATGGATTAAACAAGATTAAAGCAAACAAGAATAAAAGAACGATGTTCATATTACCCTTTCAAATTAATTCTGAAACGGCAATATCATGCCACAGTGTGGAGAAATTCTACATTGTCTTGTAGATCTCCAATCGTGGCATCAATTTCAAACCAAAATTATTTAAAAACACGAAATACAAAAAAGAAGTTAGAGAATATAGCCTCATAGAATCAAAATCTTGGAAAATATTGCAAATAAGCCGTAGATCTAAGCGTATACTGCCGTTGTCAAAGCAAACCATAGCAGCCATCGTGGATGGTTTCTTAGATCTTCAAGAATCTGTATCGAATCGGCATCAAATGGAAGCAGGATATCTTTTGAAAATGCAAATGTGTACATACATGTTGGTTGTGCATGTGAGAATTCCGTGCGGCGCAATCGGTGATACCAAAGGATTTCTAACCCTAAAACGTGTGGTGTCTAGCAGTTATAGCAAATTTTGTTGGTAGGTGTCATTAATGATTGTCTGATTTACTAATCCCATTAATTGTTTTTTGTGTTTCGTAGCATCATATAGAATATAGAAATACGGAGTACAGAAATAAATAATGGGCCAGTGGGTAGATGAGTGGCGTTTAATTTCTGCAGATTTTTGAGACGTGGAAAACTTCAGAAATTTTCGAAGGCTGGATAACATATTTATTGCTGGTATATATGCATTTTGCATGGCTATTAAATTACAATTTCTTAAATAGTGCAATAATGCTGTATATTTATATTTCTTCCACTTGCATTCTATTTGCCAACAATGAGAAACTGCATATGTAGCATTTGTTGTTTGGGTATCTTACTTGAAAAAAGAATATGTTGCTTCCGAAATTGCCGAAACTTAACGACATATTTGCAATCGATGTGGTACAGTTCCTCTCTTCCTTTTTTGCGACGTATATTTTGAAGAATTCAAAGACTACAATTTCCATCTTCAGTATGAACATCTGAGAAACCTTCATATATATATATATATATATATGTAAGTATATTGTCGTGGAAAGAGCAGTATATACCAACACACGAATTAACTTATGCGTTTACTGATTCATAATGTTGAAATTATGTATTGCAAATTGTTTACATTAATAGCGTTAGAAATGTTCATCTAATGTAATTGAAATTGGAGCAATATGCTGGGTGCGGAAATTAGTAATTGTTGCGTATTAATATTTAAATGTATAAGCACTAGATCTGTAAAAAATGTTATCAAATTTATTCTTTATTCCCGTGTTTTGAGGTTTATATACGTGAATGCGCCGTCGACGATGCTACATTTTTTGTGTCGAATCTACAATTTATGCATCTTCGCTATGCAGCGCAATTTTTATATATTTTTTTCGTATACCATCATTGTTGTGGTTCTCTGCGGTTTTAACTCTGTAGCCATGTAGTTAAATATATCAAAATCTTAAATGAATAATACGTTACAAATAGCAACATTACGTGCGATGATATAAATAGACCTCACAAAAAATTAAAGATAAGTGTTATTGTAGTTAAACCCTTTTGTATGAGATAGCTGAAATTATGTAAATATATGCGATTAACAAAGTGAATAAACGATAACAAAATCTTTGGTCCGTGCATAGCACGGGTGGCACACTAGTATTGCTAATATGTTGCCAATACTCATTACTATTAACGATTATTTATGATTGAGTAAAATAATATTCATGCACTTGTTTATAGCGAAAGAAGTTATTTGAAAGAAAAAAAATCAGTTATTTATATTGAAAATATTTCAGTTCGATTCGGTGGTCATTTTGAATATTTGGTTATTTCAAAAAAAAATCTAGCCAACACCGACGACCGACTCACTCCTATCGGACCCATCTCGGTATATCAAAAATAAAAATTTCAATATGGCATATGACTTCTCAATACTGATATATAAATGTATTATGACGAATTAATAATGAAGGTAAAAATAATTATCGTAAATATTGTATATGACGATTTGAATTCCATCTTCATGGCATGAGTTTTTACTAACCAATCTCATGCTGTCATGCATATTTTTTTAAGAGATAACTAATGATTCTATTCTATAAATTCTTCTTGATAAATATCTTGATTTTATGCTTTTATATCGTCTGTTTGGTGGTCTGTGGCTGGTTTTGCGTTACATAAGTTCACCTTTTTATGCATAAGTTTCACTTTTTATATGGCAAACTTGTGTACATGTGCAGCAGCATAAGCCATCATTTGAGCTGTATGGAAAGCTTGCAGCTGTGGATACATTTGAATAAACTAGTACAGATCATTTCTAATGTATCATGCTGTTTATGGCTCATGCTGTTTGAAAAATACACAAATGTATCCCTAAATTTATACAAGTTGTAGGATTTATACCACTTCTGGATACATTTGAATAAACTAGTACAGATCATTTCAGCACTTTCATTAGGAATATCTTCTCTAGAATACATTCCTTTTTAATTTTAGGATTTAAACTTGAATGCGTAAGGCAAGTAATAAACTACCAGGTTTATTTAGTGCAAACAATGGAAAAGATTTTGGTCAGGTAATTTTCCCAAGCGCAGTTCTTTCATCACTGTAGCACATTATCAATGTTAGGACACAAATTTACGTATATACCGTTGATAGCAAATAAGGAAATGAGGGCTTAATCCAACTTGTTATCAAAGTAAACCAACACTGTAATTTAGTCATATTTGGAAGCTTAATTACCGCAGAAAACACTATGATATCACCCAATAAATAATCGAAAATCTAGGTTGAAAACTACAGATTGCAAGAACAATTAGAAAACTGTGGAATCCATTTATTGTAATGAGAGAAAAAAAAAAAAAAAGAAGACAATTTTGCATATCATGATTCCGTTAATGATATCTCAAAACTATCTCAGGTCTGTCCCTTTGGGGACATCCAGGCTTTCTCTGTAAGCAAAGAGATTTAGGGATCAAACTTCACTGATCCTCTTCACCCAAGTCAAAAAAATAAATAAAAAATAAAAAATAAAACCATCTCTAGACTATGTTACATGACAGCCAGAAGCCGCTAATTTGCGACAAACAAAATGTTTATGGTATAGATATTGGCCAACGTCCTCATTTCTTACGACATATTCTTCTAAAATGAGACTTCGATTGCTTCTAGTTATAAGGCATGAAATGGACTCTTGTACAGTTGTACGATTCCCTCCATGTTCAAATAGAATTCAAGCCAAAGATTCTACCATATTTGCATTTGGCTTCTATCAAACAAACCCTTATTAGCATCAGCAATAACATCACAAAACTACAATAACTTGTCAAAAAATTAACTTCAGATCACAAGCTGTAACGCTCAAACATTCCACTCTTAGAGCAATCAAATGCAACTAGCACTTCTGTTTTCTATGGTATTCTTCACAATCAAGTATCAAAAGTCTCCTACAAATCTTGGTTAGTTTCAAACCATGAAGCTCAAAAATATGAAGACTTACATAATTGTACTATGGCAGTATTACAAATGGATGGCACTAGCACACTAAAGATATTATGAAAGTCTCACTAATAGCTTGTTGAAAAAAATTATTAAATTTTGATTATAATTTTCAAGTCATGAAGCTCCACCAAATAACAAAAACATCACGTAATCCAGGCAAGTAGGTTAGCTTTCTCCAGAAGATATCCCAACCAGAAATGTACATAGGCTACTCAAAGACTGCATAATATTCAAGGAGAAGTGCCATTGTTAACAATGGAAGACATATATTTCCTGTTTCACATCACTACTAGAAATTATGGAAGTTCCTCTGGCATCTGTGTATGGGACATCAGCAACTCCTTTTTTAAGATTAGCAAATTTTCCACCCATCAAATCAGTGTAATGAAAAGGCCAGCATTACTTTTAACCTAGCTAGCCATTCAAGTAATAAAAATGACCAAGCTATAGTTATAAGAAAACTTCTGACAAAATTCTCTACCAGCTACCTACACTCAGCCAAATATATCCATAGTTACTCTATTCTTGCATGTCATGGAAGCCAAACATCAGAACACAGTTGGAATTCCCTGTTACAGTTACAGATCCAACATTTGACTGATTACTGATAGAGTCATTATTAACATAAAATACTAATTTAAATGACAAGAAATCAAAACTAAACAATATGTTTAGTACTTTCAGTAATGCAATTACTAAGATTAAAATATTTAGATTATCTTTACAAAAGGAGGCACCTGACCTTTAAAAGGAATAAAAGGAGCTTCTTTTATAATATTAATATAGATGTGGTTTTATAATTACTTTCGATATGAATATTGGAGGACACAGTAAAGTAGTATCACTCATTAAGCAACTTCACAATCAAACAAATAAACACGAGCAAGCAAGAAAGACAATGCATCATAACATCAAACATGAAGCCAAATATCATTAGCCAGAAGCATTGATTAAAAATTACGTAAAAAAGATAAGTAGGAGGTCCCAAAGAGCTCAAGTACAGATAGGGCAATGCACCAATCCATTCTCATTACAATCGCTACATCTAGCAATCACAGTCTCCCCTTCGCCCTCCGCCGCTGCCACCACCATCTTACAACTCCCGTTGCACGAAAAACACGGCAAGAACCTCCCGCCCCCGCAGCCCTCGCAGACATACCCTTCTCTTGCTCTCTCCACCCCCTGCAGCAACTCCTCCAAGAGGCCCTCCTCCACCATCCTCATCACCTCCTCCGCTCCGCCTATGTACCGCCCCTTCACAAACACTCGCGGCGGGATCAGCTCCTCCCGCTCTCTCCCACTCATCAATTCCCTCAACTCCTCCCTAAACCCTCTATCCATCGAAATATCTCTTTCGCATACCAAAACCCTATGCCCCTCCAGCGCCGACCGTACGGCATTGCAGTCATCGAAAGTCTTCCTCACTCCCCTCAATGTCGTCGTATAGATCACCACCTTGTTCTCCCCATTCGGCGGCCGAATTGTTTCATACTGATCGATCAAATCCAAATCCTCAGACGGTTTCCCCAAATCGTTGGCCTCGTTGGACGAATTAGTAACCCTAACATTAGGGCAAGCATTCTCCTCGTTCCCCGACGAATTCGCGGTCAGTTTATTCGCCGGAGACTCGGAGATACGATCGGCGTCGAGGCCGGACATGAGGTCCCATGCGTTGATGCTCTCGTATCTGAGGGAACGGGGCTCGCATAGCGGGCTGGGAAACAGAGAGCCGAGAGTGATGCGCGGCGGAGGAGGCGGCGGGGATGGCGTGGGAGCGACGGTGGTGGTCGGCGGAGGGTCGAGTGTTAACAAGCCGTAGGTGGTGGAGGTGAGGGACACAATGTGGTGGCTGAAAGCGGTGGAACCGCCAATTTGGGAAAACTCTTCTTCCTGGCTGAGCAGCGTAGAGGAAACACAGCCCATAGTTTACTCTGCTTGTGGGTGCGTTTGTGTGTGTGTGTGTGTGTCAGAGAGAGAGAGAGAGAGGGGAGAAATGGTTCATTCAATTTTGAAATCTGGGAACTGTGGGTTTTGCTTTTAGCGCTTAAAATATTGGCTTTAATTTGAAAATGAAGCTAGATTGTAATTGGGGAGTTGAGGGCTCGCGACGATAGCTCTCGTTATTCATCCCATCCATCTCAAATTCCAGATTTTCATCAATTTAATAAGTTTCCGTCGTGTACTTCACCCAGACAGTTAGCTTAATTGTTAAAAAATCACTTTCTATTAAATTTTCCTAAATAATCGCCATTAATATTTGTTACATTCGAGAATGGACTTTGCAGAAAATTGAAGCTTAGTCAGCTTTATTTATGGACAGGTTACTGTTGCATTATGAAGCACCATTTAATGTTTCTTTATTAAGGCTTTGACGTTGCAACTCGCTGACCTTTGGCTTTGATCTGAATAATCGAATTTAATATTTCGGATGATTTGGTTCGAAAATACAAATTGTCGAACTGAAATCTGACCTATTATAATTCTCCTACTGAATTATTGAAATATGACTTTTGGATGAGTAATTTGGAACATTCTAAACAAGAGTTGGAGTAGCCCAAGCTCAGCCATGAAATCTACGAGCTAAGGCCATCTCTAGAGGTCCGGCAATGTACCAACATTGGGCTTAATTATGCTATCTTTTGTCTCAGTAAATAGAGCCAACTGCTGATGATGGAGCGTAGATTTTGCAATATCTGTATATATAGTAATCTCTTTTGGAGGTGTAGTCGAAATACACAGGAGAGGCGCACGAGTGGGTTGATGAAAATAGCTCTTAGCATCAATTATGAGTAGGGATTACAAATTGGAGCCCATAACCTCTGTAAATTTTGCTGGAGAGCATGGCGCCGCACGACCCCCATCGCCCATTCAAGCGGGCTGCCTTCTCCGACCAGCAGAGGCGGCGGGATATCTCCTTGCAACGCCAGGCCCAGAACCGCCGCGACGCCCAGCACCAGGCCCGCTGTTTGGCGCTCACTACTTTGTCCCTTCAAAACGATTCTGCCGCCGCCCCCGAGCCCCAATGCGAACACAGCGAGCCCGATTTTGAAAATGAGCGCGACGCTCAAGTGCAGGCCAAAGATTTTGATGTTAGAGAAGCAGCCAGCCTAAGAGGGCGGGAAGCCCGGCGATGGTTCGCAAAGCAGCTCATGCTGCCCGAATGGATGATTGATGTTCCCGACCCGACTGGTTGAATACGGACTATTATTCTCTTTCTACAAAGCTATTTTTTACTATTTGCTTTGTGTTATTTTAATTCTGTCTTACTTCAATTCGTCTGTTAGCTTTTTGTTTATTTGGAATCTTGCATTTAAGTCCTTGTTATTTGTCTTATAAAATTAAAGATTGCTAGCTTTGATTGAAAGGGGGAATTTGCTTGTAGAATTTGTAGGAGGAAGTAGATTGCTTAAATGTGATTCTAATAATCTCCTTCATTTTGCTGCGATATACTCAGTTCAAGGCATGAAATGTTGAAATAAGAGGCTCCTTCATCGCTTGAATGGCGAATTTGATATCCAAATCTATTTCGAGTATTGTTGAAAACGGAAAAAGAGAGCTAAACTCCTCAATGTGGGCGATCTTATGTGCTTGTGAAGGTCTCATTTTGCTGTGCAGGTATGTGTGTGCTAGACCGGCTGGGAAACGTTGTTTTGTGGTGTCATCTAACGGCATCACAGTTAGTAGGTTACGCAATGGTAGTTTGCTGCATCGCTTTCCATCTGCTTTACCCAATGGTGCCAGGACATATAACAGCAACAGGTCTGGCCAATCTTATTGTATACTCGATTGTATATTTCACGAGGTACGTTACATATTGTGATTTTCAGGCTGATGAAACTTACTATGTTATTGGCATGGTTTACTGTTACAGACCAAATAACAATTATGGCTGGCCCTTTCCCCAAGCCACCACTCCAAGTTGGTTGGCTCCTTTCCCAGGTCACCAGTCCGAGTCGTCAGACTCTCAATGAGAGCACATTGTTACAAACCAAATAAGAGAACTCATTCCAAAAGACTAGTCTATTAGGAGAGAGCTCATTTGGTCTATAAACCCCACATCGTTGCCTTACACAATTGATGTGGGACGTTAGAGTCCGTAACATTTGCTCGGCGGGAATGTCAATGTATGAATGCACCATAGAGTACAGATTTGTCTGGTTGAACAGCAAGCTTGCTGAATCAGGGGCTTGGAACAATCCTTCACCTTACCATAAGTATAGGTTCAAGACTCTTGTCGTACGCAACTGTGACCAGGAGGGTCTAAAAGCAGCTTATACTGGTCCAGTCCATATGTGAAGGATGGGCTGTTGTTCTACAATAAGTAAGCTTTCCTTTGCTTTTTCTTACGACTGTTAGAATCACGTTGTTGTATGAGCACCTAATTACTTTGTCACCAGGCGAACTTCTTTTCTCTGGATCCATATATGTGGAACTTTATTGCATTACCAGAATCTAAAGACTATGATAGATAGAAGAATGAAAAACTTAAGGGTTAATGACAACCTTAACAACTAGGAATAAAACACATTTTCTTAAAGCTAATTTGAAATGAAGGAAAAAGAAAAGGAGACTGTAAATTGTCTAAACAAATAAGGTAAGAATAAAGTACTGGATATAGGGATTTATGTAAGTTACTTTGTAGCTATCTCTGACGAGTTGTGTATTGTCGGCACATACTTCTCCTTTCTCTGCCATTATATTCTATAAAGACTTTTGATCTTCTTTTTCCTTCTCAAATCTTATAACTGCTTAAAGTATGTTACTTTGTATACTTTCTTCACTTCCGATTATGGTTAGTACGGTGTTCTCTCTTTCTTCTCACACTGTGATCTTATTGGTTCTGATTCTCTCAGGCATGCGCATTATGAATCGGGAAATACCCCTTTGGTATTAGTGTGGAAGGATGAGAATTGTAGTCAATATGTTCTTGATACAGATAGTAAGGGACAGATTCTAAGTCACTTGGAATCGCTTCTACATGTAGATTATTACTTCAGGGATTCTTGTTGCATCCCTTAAGGTCTCTTTCCTCTGTCGCTTCATAGTATGAGGTTTGAAATATAGATGATAAGCCTACTCGATGGGCATTCTTGCATTTAACCCTTTCTACTATTTTTGGATAGTTTATTTTTTATAGCTTTCACATGTAACATCTTCATCTGCTTTGATAGATACTCGGGGAGCAAAGTCTCAAAAACAACGCTGCATTTATGTTTTTCTTTGCATAGTGTCTTGTGCAAGGAGTCACTTTTAGATATTTCCATCAGATGCTTTGGAAATTTTAGTTAGTATTACTAATTCTGATATATCTTCACACCTTGCATGTACAGTAGACTTCCCACATGTTTGACAATTATTAACAAGTAAACGGATGAATATTTCTCTAAATTCCATATTTCCCATTTTTCAAATATCAGGTAGTGTTGGAGGTACTAGATGATGGGAGACTGGCTACCTTAGATGATCCTTCTGTTATATTTGGTTGCTTGCTTGGACAGTGATTTCATCCAAAAGGTTTGTTTGCATTTATTTCTTCAAATATGGAGTTGCCGTTTGTTAAGTTGTTTAATAGTAGAGAAGCTTCTGTCCTTGTTCTTTTTTGCATTTTAGAAATAAAATTTGTTTCCAGAGGTTGATTGATAAGTTGATAATTTAAGAGACCTTCAAAGTTTTTTGAAACTGCAAATAGCTTAGTTCAACACCACTATTTGACAAAGACTATAGCTTGCTGTAGATAAACTAGAAATGCAAACACAATATGCATGCCAGCCTAATTAACAAAATATCCAAGTGCCAGCCACAGCAATTTGTTTGCTACTGTGGTAGAAATTGCTGATATTTAGGGATATCCTTATGCCTTTATTGTTGTAAAACAGGAGAGGTGCCAAAAAACAAGATGAGGAAGATGTGTCAGCTTGTAAGAAAGAGAAAAAACATATCCTCGTAACATAGGTGATCCTTTTGTTTTAGGGGGTCTTTGATTTTAATGTTCCATAGTTATTTGCTTCCCTAAGTAAGTTGTTACAAGTTCTGCACCTCCAGCCTTGAGTTTCTGTAAGCCATAGAAGTAGTTTCGTAGTAGCTTCTTTCATTTTTGCTTTCAGAGACTCCACTAACTTAGTTTTTTAAATTTTATTTATTTGCTTGACAATGTGTAATGTCCTCTATAAACCATCTTCCTCTTTTTACTGAGAAACAAATTGAATTTACCATTGTGGTTTGAGCAAACTAGAAAAAAGAAGATTAGTATTGAATCATGTGGCATGTGGTGTTGCATATTTAATTTCAGAAGGCACTTCTAGGGATGACCAGTTGATACTATCGCAGTTAATAAAGGTTCTCTAAAATGAACGCTTTTTTCATGAAGATGACAATATAACGTTTGATAATATTTTCCTTATTCCCCAAATGGAAAACCCTGTGATGAAAATTCTAGAGTTTAAGACTCTTTCTTTGTGTAAGGTATAAAAGAATAGGTGAGACCTTTCTTTGTGTACGGTTAAAAGAATAGGTGGCTTTTGGCGCGCAGAAGGATTACAAAGCTGAGTGACACTTAACAGTAAGAGTGAGTAGGCCTTTGCCCATCCAGATACTGCCAGATGAAGACCATGCCGATAGATTCTAAAACGAAAAGCTTGTATTGTTTGCACATTTAGAATGCAATTGATAATTTGTACTACTTGAATAGACAATAGACAGAGCAGTTTATTCGATATAGAATATCAATCTGGCTGCGTCTATACATGATCCATCCTTTTACACTGTCCCAATACAAGGATGATAAGTAATATCCTCGTTGGTGCAGTGTGTTTCCTGCATAATCTGGAAAGAAAACCGTGGCATCTGTATTTTCTTGTTAGGATCTTTATGATGAAATGCTCCTAATCATTTTATGCAGATCCATTTTTGTTCATGCTACTCAGTTCGGTCCTAGTTTTTGCTTTATGTTGATACTGATAGTATTCACATGTTGAGCATTTTAGAGTATATTTTTAGCAATCTACAACCAAGAAATTTTGGAAGACTGAGAATAATACTACTAATTCAAGGTTTTTCAGACTGGGGATCTAATTTCCATCAATGAAGGAGCTTTATATATTAAAGATGGGCAACTAGAAAGAGCTTATCTAAACTATCTTGGAAAGCCTAACCCTGCACGAAAATCCGAAAATCCAAAAAATATATGTACATATATAAAATATATATATAGAGAGAGAATTGCATTCAAATCCAAACTATATATTAATGTATAAATAAGACTGATAATTAGCCGTTGTATTACATGGTCAGAGAGTTTATATTATGCCACGTGGCTGATTTTAATTAATTAACTGAAAAGGGTATTAACAGTAATAATAAATTTATCGTGTCAGGATGTTGCTATTTAGTAGAATGTTTATCCTATAATTAAGGAATCATATATTTAGTTGATTCCAGTATATCTTATTGAAGATAATAATATTTTACTTTTACATAAGTTTAATGAATCAAAAAATTAACATATGATGATTCTACATTACGCATATTAATCAAATATATGTAATGAGAAAAATTGATTTCAGAAGATATTTAAGTATAATGATGTGTTAAATTTTACATATTTATCACAAATTAAATATATAATGATTTTTGTAAAACCTTAATATGCATTTATATACATGTCATTAAATGATAAATTTGTTATACATTGCTCTTGTATTTTGTAAGTATAATGAGGTTTTAAATTTTACATACTGATCACGAATTCAATATAATTACATGTGGTTTTTATTATACATTGTTATTGCATGTTGTCGTCAAATTTTTAAATGTAATGATTATTACTATAGTACATTTAATGAGTGATGATTTTAATATCATTATACTTAATTGTATAGCCAAGTTTCATATATAATGATTGATGATTTGAATTGGTATGCTGATGAAGACGTCATTTTGAATTCGAATAAGGATTATAGGGTTTAATGATTAGTTTCCGACGCTTTCAATCCAGAAATTATAAATGTGTATGTAGATTTCTACAAATCCTTCCTAATTATTTATTGTGATTTTGTGCGGATAATGATCCATATATTAATCACCAACTTCCTTAATTAAATTACGTACGACATGCTTTTTTTTATTGGTCAATTATAACCTTTTAATGAGATTCATTAAGTATTATGATGCGTAATGTTTTTATCTAATCACAACCATTAATTTTCGAATCCAGTGATTAATTATTAGGAATGTCAATTTAGCCCGAAACCCGTGGGTTGGCCTGATTAACCCGACAACCCGACATGGTTAGGGTTGAAAAATCACAACCCGAAAAAAATCTCAACCCAAATGACCCTAAACCGAATAGCCCGCAACCCGATAGGGTTGGCCCGAAGATAACCCGAACCCATAGGGTCAACCCGAA
>JAYDZE010562107.1:0-12581 GCA_034509125.1 Monilaria moniliformis | reverse complement strand
AACGACCTGTTGGGTGTCGTTGGGTATTCACCATTAAAAGAAAACCCGATGGTTCAATCGAGAGGTACAAGGCCAGATTGGTGGCGAAAGGGTACACTCAAACCTACGGGATAGACTATGCAGAGACCTTCTCACCAGTAGCCAAAATGAACACTGTAAGGGTTCTGCTAGCAGTTGCGGCTAATAAGGAATGGCCTCTACATCAATTTGATGTGACAAACGCCTTCCTACATGGGGAATTAAAGGAAGATGAGGAGGTATACATGGAAGCTCCACCAGGTTTTTCCCAAGACTTTGGTACCAATCAAGTCTGTCGGTTAAAGAAGACGCTCTATGGACTGAAACAGTCGCCTAGAGTATGGTTCGGAAGGTTTCGACAGGCGATGCTGAGATATGGATTTAAAAGAGTAACTCAGATCACACTCTGTTTATTAAGAAGAGAGGAAGCAAGGTAACCTGCCTTATTATTTACGTGGATGACATGATAATAACTGGAGATGATATGGAGGAAATTGTGAACTAAGGAGTAACCTGTTTCAAGAATTCGAGATGAAGGATCTTGGAACCTTGAAATATTTTCTTGGGATTGAAGTGTTGAGATCAAGGAAGGGAATATTTTTACGTCAGAAAAAGTACATCCTTGACCTCCTATCGGAAACTGGGCTTCTAGACTGTAAGCCGCTGATACTCCGATCCAAACGAACCATGGATTGCAGATTCGGGATGATGTACCGATGGCAGATCGGGAGAGATACTAGCGTCTAGTTGGAAAGTTAATATATCTTTCCCACACTAGACCTGATATCGCATACGCTGTAGGCGTGGTAAGTCAGTTTATGCACCGACCTCGGGAAGACCACTTGGAAGCAGCATTAAGGATTGTGCGCTATCTAAATGGGACTTACGGGTATGGAGTATTGCTTGAGAAAGGAAAGGACTTAGAAATTCATGCATATACCGATGCAGATTGGGCTGGCAATCCAGTAGATAGAAAGTCTACGGCAGGATACTTTACATTTGTAGGAGGAAGCTTAGTCACATGGAGAAGCAAGAAACAGAAAGTAGTAGCCCTGTCCAGTGCTGAAGCAGAATTTCGAGGAGTTAAAAGTGGATTGACTGAGATCCTGTGGTTAAGAAGATTGTTAACAGAGATCGGTTTTTCTCCAACCCAACCGAGCAAGCTATTTTGTGATAATAAGGCTGCCGTTAGCATTGCCGAGAACCCTGTGCAGCATGACAGGACCAAGCATGTAGAAGTCGACCGTCATTTTATCAAAGAAAAAATCGAAGGTGGAGTTGTTGAATTGCCATATGTTCGGTCCGAGAACCAGTTGGCCGATATCCTTACGAAGGCCGTAAATTCCAAGGTCTTCAATGAAGTTTTGAGCAAGTTAAGCATCGGTAATGCCGTTGCTCAACTTGAGGGGGAGTGTCAAATAAAGAAATAGTGTCAAATAAGGAAATAGTATCAAGAGACAAAGGGAGTTGATTTGTAGCCTTAGATAGTTTATTTCCTTATTGTTACAAAGTTATCTCTATAAAGGAGAATGAAATACAATGTAATGCACATATGCGAATACAATCAAAATTGTTCTCTACTCTGACTTCAATTCCCTCTCATGATATCCATAATCTTCAACACCTTGAGCAGCTGGGCGGCCGAGGGCCTCGCCCTTGGCCTTCCCACACACCTCTCAACAAACGCCTTGAGCTCATGGTCACACACATGATCCATGGCTCGAGGTATCAACCCGGCCATGACCTTCCTATATATCTTCCCGAGACTATCACACTCACTATAGGATAGCACCCACGTGGCCATCTCCAACAAGCACATCCCAAAGGAGTATATATCAACGAGCTCCGTGTAGTCCTTCCTCCTCATACAGCTCTGCCGCCATGTATCCCGGCATGCCTATCATGCTATGCGCGGCGTGGCTCTCCCCCACCACTGCCGCCAGCCCCAAATCCCCGATCTTTACCTTCCCCACATTCCCATTGATGAAAAAGTTGCTGCAGTTCAAGTCTCTGTGAATGATGCAGGGGTCATGAGTGTGCAGATAATCCAAGTTATCCAACCCTCGAAGAATCTGAACCCCCCATTTCTTAAGCGCCTTGATTGAAACGTGGCGATGCTTCTTCCTGTAGTCTCTGAGATTACCGGAAGTGCAGGCCTCCGTGATGAAATTCAAAGTGTTGTGCTCCACATCTTTCCAGAAATGGTAGAGAAATGTGATGTTTTGATGCTTCAAATTTTTGAGAAGCTCGATTTTGGATCGCAATCGGATAATGACGGAGGGATCGCTGCTGAAGCTGCGTAGACGAACTTGATTCCACTCGACGTCTCTCCCCTCACGCTGATCGAATGCGCGGTATACCTTTTTCACAGCTCCGCAACCTAATAGCTCACTGTATCTCCCAAATCTCCCCGATGGACTCCTCCTCTGTTTCCTCCTCACGACTGCAGCTCTTTGACGGACCCATCGATCCCTAGATAGATAGAGAGAGAGAGAGAGAGAGAGAGAGAGAGAGAGGAGAGAGAGAGAGAGAGAGAGAGAGAGAGAGAGAGACTCTATACTATACTTGTTGGTGTAGAATTTGTCAAAATAATTAAGGTGTAGGATCTTTAATTAATTGGTTAATGTAGTTTTAGTTAGTATTTGAGGAGTTGTATTGCGTACGATTTGGGTTGTGCATGGGATTAATTGGGGTGCTATATTAATTAAATATGAGAAATAATTAAACTCTAGCTATTGCATCCTCTTTTTTCTACCATATATATGTTAGCTAGAAACTTGTAAATTCAGCCACTAAGCTTGATTCCAGAATGAAGTTAAGCAAGACAACTTCTCAACCACATGTCATGTAATCTCAACTTTTGAACATGTTAATCAATCCATGATTTTTTATCATGCGACCAATTAACCTACAATATTATTATATATATGCGATTTAATTATATTCTTTGAATATGTGGAACAGCTAGTCCAACATGTCACGTCATTAATGAAAGCGTTGAAATTTATTCATAATATATACATGCATGTATATGATTTATCAAGGCGGAAAGGGAAATAGAGAGGACCTAATTACAAATAATTAATTAAAAGCCATGGCGGTTCATCATAATCCCATGCACAGATATCTCTGACAAACAAGTGAGAATGCATGCATTGATTCTCTGTATAAATCAACACAATCCCTAAACCCTTTCTGTTCAGAATGTGGAGAGAGAGAGAGAGGGGGGGAGAGAGAGAGAGAGAGATTGTAGGGCATGTGAAAACATGCATGGGAGTATTTTGTAGTTTGAGTGATCTCTAAGATGCAAAATGCCCTTCTAGCTAGGGCATAAACCAGCTCATAATCAACTGTTAATGCAGCATATCATTATGCGTGCCAAATGTGCTAATGAAAGATAAAGCCCTCTACTATTTTTTGACAACCACGTATTAACCATAAATGTGTACAATATCCCATTATTTTGTATCTTTGACAAAATAATCCCCATGAATTAATTAATTTGATGTAGATTTATTGGAGTACGTAATCTCATCTCAATAATTAAATTTCTTGAATAATCAGTTTTTGTAAAAAAAAAAAAAAAAAACAAATCAAAAGTGAATCTTTCCTCAAGTTTTGTGTGGGTAATATCATTCTCATATTACATTTATTTTTCATTCTTCAATCCACGACGAAAATAATGAATTTTTACACGCGCATACATATACGTAGTCGTCAGTTAGTACATACTATATGTTTAGGTTTGGCGCCTATCTTCAAGTTGTGTCAAATATTTTCTATTAAGTTGGTTACTAGTTTTTTTTTATCATATTTGATTAATACTAAACTATATGATTGTCTGCTAAATATTTAAAATAAATTGAAATATGGAAGTCAGTAATTTCTTTTTTCTGTTGACTGTGATATTCTGTTAATTTGACTGGGAGAGCCACTAATTAATTACTCAGAATTCCATAAATTAAATTTGGAAATAGTGCGTGAAACAAAATCGAATTACAAAAGTTTGATGCATGCAGTTTTATATAATTATAAATAGCAGAGGCAGTATTTCCAGTTGATGTCATCAGTAGCAGCAGGCACCATTTCATCAATGGATTCAAACTGGTTGTCTCAAAGCATTATTATGTTCTTTCTTCTATACATTTGGAGCACTCGTCATGTCCATTGCCAAAGCGACATATTCACAATTGCTCAATTTGGCGCCATTCCCGACGCGAAAACAAATAGTAAACAGGTACTAATACTAATACGGGGTCGGATGAAATTCTCTGGTCCACAATTCATACTTAATTCACTTGTATTCTACTAAATGGAAAAGTAGATAAAGAAGCATTGCCACAGAAATTAACAAATGAGAACCAAAGGATTTCATGAAATACAAATGTAATCGACAATTATGTATGGATGCAAATCCTATATACAAGGCCACTTATTTTCTTGTCTGTTATAAAGTAACGTTTTCATGTTGACAGTGGTACACAGAATGAGCCACATATATACCATGCACCTCGATCGATCATTCTAATTTAGGGTTGTGATTTTGGTGCAGGCTTTTTTAAATGCATGGAAGAAAGCTTGTGCAACTAATGGGGGCACAATTAGTATTCCACCAGGGAATTTTCTACTAAGTGATGTTGAATTTGTAGGGCCATGCATTGGCAAAACTAATTTTGTACTCAATGGAACCCTAATTGCTCCTATTGTTCCCACTCCCAACATCGATTATTGGATCATATTTCGCCAGCTCGATAGCCTCTCCATATTTGGCACAGGCACCTTAAATGGAAATGGAGCCTCCTACTGGAAAACCAACCAAACCACCATCATAACGGTAATCAATTACTCCTCTAATAATCTCGGTTGTCCCATAATCTATAAAATTGAAACTTTAAAGTACTAATTCGGAATTTCCCACAAATTCAAACATTGGCTAGATCGAAATTGACGTGACACCAAAAAATTGACGATGTGGTGTCAAAATAGATGACATCATTTCCCCACTTCTTGCCCCTCTCTTTCTCTTCTCTCTCTATCACATTAACAAAAACATTTTCCTTTTCCATGTCACTTATCTCTCTATCATCTATTTTGTTGTCACATTGTCGATTCCAATACCACTCCAGTTTTAATTTGGCCCAAGTTTGAAAAATCGCGCATAATTCTGAAATAGGTGAAAGTTAATGTATTTGAACACCAATTTAAGAGATTATTTAATTTCATGCATTGATCGTAAATATACATAATACATTCTTCACCTAACGGTCCTAACCCTAACCCTGACCCTAATTTACAGTCATTGAAGCTGGAGTATGTAAACAATGTGAGCATCAGAGACATCCATTCCGTCGACAGCAAAAAATTCCACTTCAACGTCCACAACTGCAAGGGCGTAACCATAAGCAACATCCACGTCACCGCTCCGGCCGACAGCCCCAACACCGATGGCATCCACCTCGGAACCTCTGACAACATCAGAATCTCCGATGCGAACATCGCCACCGGAGACGACTGCATCTCCATAGGAGACGGAGTCACCAACATGAACATCACAGGCGTGAATTGCGGGCCGGGCCACGGCATCAGCATCGGGAGCCTCGGGAAGTATCCGGCGGAGAAGGAAGTCCGATCAATTCGGGTTACAAATTGCAATTTCACAAACACCCTAAACGGGCTAAGGATCAAGACATTCGGGCCTTCTCCACCAGGCCTTGCTTCGGCGATCACTTTTGAGGGCATTATGCTAAATAATGTGAAAAATCCGATCATCATCGATCAGCATTATTGCCCACACTCGAAATGTGAGGGTGATTCGAGTGTTTCTATAAAAGGTGTGAAATTCATCGACGTTCGTGGCACCTCGGGTGCACCGACTGGGGTGAAGATTGATTGCAGCAGATCGAACCCTTGCAGAGACATAGAGTTGAGAGGAGTTAGCTTGACTTTCAAAGGGCAGGCAACTACTGCAGTTTGCTCGTCAGCTGATGTTAAGTTTCTTGGACCTAATCAAACTCCTTCACGTTGTTCATGAATGCATAAATATATTTTATAAATTATATTATATTGATTGGGTCCTACTTATATTCACTCAAATAAATTCAAACTCTATTTTTTTCTCACTATAATTAAGGGGTGATTGAGCTCAAAATGTCCCAATTTTCAATTATTGTGATTTCTCACATAAATGTGAATTACATTCAAATTAATACTTAGGTGGACTCATGAAATATCTACATGCTTAAATAATTGATGTATTAAACGATGTAGTTGAATGTGTACTCACTTTATCTAATTACGATCGACATTAGTTCGTTGGAGATTGACAATCGTGTGAAAAATCAAAACAATTGAAAAAACTTGTATTTGAAGGCAAAATTTTGTTGTTGGTGTAAAAAAATTAACATTGAGGGAAAGTTTGTATATGCATTCCTAATTATCCCTAATTTATGTCAGTCGCATATAATATAAGAAGTGGATGCAGAATTTAATCGCAGGTGCATCATTAATGTGGACGCAAAGTGAAATAAATGAAATGGGTTTTGTATTGGGCTAGCCCAAATCAATTTAGGGCTCAGTTGAATGGATATAACATAGATTGCTGGATCAGATCGACGGCTACAAACGAATCACCTGCATGTATAAATAACCTCGTTCCCACAACACTAACCAGTTAATGGACTAGGGTTTCAGCTGCGCACTCTGAACCGTGTTTATGTGTATATCTATGCTTGAATTTCTATGTGTGTATGGAATTGCTGCACGCACTGCGCACATTTGGCTTGAATTGCATTCGAATTCGATATTTTTTTTCTGTGATTTCGCGACGGTTTATATAAAATTGGGACGAGCGTTGATCGATGTTCGTATAACCCGGAGTGAATCGTCGCCAGAAAAAGCTTTTCCTTTGTTGAGATCTCCGGCATCGCCGGAGATTTCCGAAGGTAAGCGTTCTCATATCCTATCGCCTTGGGTAGCGGGTTGCTGCTATTAGCTCTTGGGAATGGCCATGAGAGAAACATTCAATTCAATTAATTTTCGATTTTGAGCTGCCTGTGATGAAATCTCTTATCAAATAACACCATCTTTCGGGACTGAGTTTCCTGTGATGAGATTCTGCAATTCTGAGGCTTTTATACCAAAACCTATTTCTGCTTAAGGCGAATGATTTGTGGTGCTTATTGACGGTCCAGTGCTGTATAATTCGATTTACAGCACTTAACATTATCATAAGCTATAGAAATTCTGAGCCGCCTTTCGTCTTTCGAGTCGTTTCTCGTTATGAGATTGGGCTATCCGTGCTGTGGCTCTCATTTCTTTATTTTTCCCTTTCTGTAACTCAATTTATTTCACCTTTTTATCAACCTTTTCAATGATTGCAGCTCATTTTTATGGATTTTTGTTAAGGTTTATTGGATTTCAAATCTCTAAATTATGCGATAAATAATTACACACGAGCAATGCTTGGAGGAGTAATTTAGTAGTAGAATCATCTAGTAACATGTTGGTACTGTAATTTCCTCTGAATAGAAAGTTAATTTCTTTTCTGCTGGTGCGACCGTAGGAGGGAAGGCTGCAATGAGTTTGGGCCAAACTAAAGAATATTTGTATAATTGTATAATTTTGTTTTTCTTAATGAGTTAGTGAACTTTCTAAATGTATAAAATGAGGTAGAAAGTAAAAAGTGTATAAAAGTTAGTGGGGGAAATTAAATTAATTTGCTTTAAAAGGAAAGATCCACCTTGTTATCTTTACTAATACTAGCAAAATGTTGTCAAATTCACAATCAGGCCAAAAAGAAGAAAAAAGATAAGAAATCTCTAATAGTATCTCCACTCAATTTAACTATTATATGCAATGAGATTTTGATATTTATAAAGATACTATTGTCCTCCATTCCAAAATTATAAATGTTAATAAAAAATAAAACCATAATATAACCTAAACTTGATCCAAATATACTTGCATAAAAATACAATATTGCTTACCAATCTTTAAAAAGGTGCAACATTACAAATGCAATCAAACTACCACTAAATTTATAAACTTCAAAATGGTTATATGATTGCCTAAAGAAGTTTTAATAATAATTTTGTTATATATAATTAATACTTATGAAATGGATAGTCTATTTACCCAATCGATCTAAACATTCTCCGTTTCTAAAAAATTGTACATTTTTGTCATTTTATTACGTTAACAAAAATTAATTAATTTCTATTTATAAATATTATTTTACAGAATATTACTTTTAATATATTAATTTATTTTTTGAGGAGGGTGAGTCTGTCGATAACGGTATGCATAATATTATAGATAGATAGATAGATACAAAAAAGTGTGTACGTATAAAATGTTGAATTTGGTCCACCTCCCTTTCTCAAGTAATATTATTACCACAGTATGCTTGGTCCAAGTCAATTTCTCTGCTTCCTTTCCCTTCCTGAATTATGCCACTTCCACCACCTTAATACCTCTTCCGCCGCCGCATCGCCGCCACCGCCGTAGATGACACTACCTCAGGTAACTCTCCCTCTCTCCCTTACTCGCTTTATCCCCTTCAATTGCCCCCTCAGCTTGACCAATTTCGCTTAATTACCGTCATATTCTGTAATTCTCGGCTCTCGCCTATCTCTCTCTCTCTCTTGCCTTTCAGTTTTGGGGTTTTATTTTCTGCCAGTTGTTTATTGAATTCGTTGCTTTGTTGTGCGGATGAGAGAATTTTGGTTGTCATCAGTTTCTGTTCGGGGATTCCAATTCTATGACTTACATAGTTTATGTGTTTGTATAAATGCTTACTCGAACTGTTTTAAGTTTGAAACTTCTTTCTTTCGTTGTAAATTGAGCTTCTTCTGAATCATTTTTTAAATTCCTGGAGTCGACATAGTCTGTAAATTGACAGTTGAAACAATTTTCAGGGATTCAAAGTCGTGTTCTGATTGGGGGCTTTCATTCTAGAGCATAAAACTGTGGTTTTTCTTTTTAAATTTATATTTATCCATTGAACTGTTTTTGGTCAATCTTAGCCCTTAACTGTAGCTGCAGTATTTTTTAGGAATCAAAGATGTGATATCGTATTTTCAGCTTGTTGCCACTTGCTCGATAGAAGCTTAGTTATTTTCAGTATTTTCTTTTTCTTGGTCTTCCATCAAGACCAGCTGGTAGTTAGGCGTTTTGGGACCTTAAAGGATGTTGGTCAATGACTATATCCTCGTACACGTGCTGGATGTAGATTTCTGATTTGTGTTCTCTTTGCTGTTGGCTTGTCTTATCTTTCAAGATATTAATGTTAGTTTCCAGTCTTGGGTGATCAGTGGTCATCTGCCATATATTTCGATCAGTTATTCGGATACTGACCGTGTTGTTTCTTTTCTTCTTTGATAATCAATCTCCACTTGCTTTCCCATTCATAATTTTGGTCTACTTTGTTTCTCAAGTCCATGGTGGCTTCTTTTAGCAACGTTTGGGAGATTATTATAGTGCTATCACAGGTGGATAATTTTACTGCTTTATCAGGTACTACTATAAGGGAAGGACTTGATGGGTGCAGTTTCTTCAAAAAAAATTGAATCAGAAACAGGTATCTGAAACTGGATTTTACGAGCTAGAATCCAATCAATAATCAAAACTTCCAGTATATTTGTCAGGTGAACTGGAGAGGAGTGCTAGCACCAACTTACCACTAACAACATCAAATTCTAGTAAAGAGGCCGCATTCCCTGTGACCTCTGAGAAGATAACGAGTGACATGCCGCATACAAAAAGTCGTTCTAATGTCAAGCAAGAGAAACATTCCTGCATAGTGCCTGAGAAAGAACCAAGTCATTTATCGCAGACACAGAGTTCTAGTACGGAAAACCATACATCATTTTCTGATAAGGCCTCCCCAGTAACCAAACAAAAACAGTACAAAGTGCATCAGAGACAAATCTCTGGCGGCACACATGATTTTCTAGAATCTCAAGAAGAGAGAATTTGGTCGGGTAAGAATGAAAACGAGAAGGACTCTGATATCTCGATGGAAATACCAAATTCAAGTCCATGCATTCCTGCACAAGAATCTGATCCACCTCTAGCCTCTCATATTATTGGAGGTTTTTCTAAAATCCCAAAGGATGAATCTGTTGATTTGCACTTGAGCCAGAGCCCTTCAATATGTGATGGAGAAAGAACTAAAAAGAGGGAGATGGTAGCAGGTAACTCACTGCCCATACAAAGTGTCAAAGGGGTGCCTGCATCGCAGTCAAACGAGCAGATGCTGACTCAGTCCTCTCAACCTGTAAAAGTTTTGGAGAAATTGCAGCCCAGGCGGAACCCAGATGCTGGAGGTTGTAGTTCCCAACATGATCAAGTAACCGTCAGTTCCGGTCCCTCTGAAAAACTTTCTGGTGTACCAAAAGAAGAACATCGACCTGACAATTCACAGGCTAGACAGAGCATACATGATAGAAATCATGCATTACTGAGCAAGGAAGAAAAAGGTACTAATACAAAAGGCGAGTCAGTTCAAGGGTCAAGTTTGAGCATGGGAGTGCCTGTACCTGAACCTGGTCAAGAGAGCTATGCATATCCTATGAAGTTTGAGAAAGTGGAGAAATTGCAGCCTAGGCGAAACCTCGACTCTGTAATTCAGGAATCACATGCTGATGTTGGAAGCACTCCCTCTAAAGCAGCAGACAAAGGATTAGAGGATGGCTATAACTGGAGGAAGTATGGACAGAAGCTTGTAAAAGGAAACAAATTTGTTCGAAGCTATTACAAATGTACTTACCCCAATTGCCAGGCTAAAAAACAAGTAGAGAAATCACATGATGGGTGTAAATCAGACATCAATTTCCTTGGGAATCATCATCATCAAAAACCACAGCAGAGTCCCCAGCTGACTACTACTCTTCAAGTAAGAACACCAGAGATGCCCATTGCATCTACATCAAAAGGTAAGTGTGAATATCATTTAATGTTTAGTATATCATATCATCAGTAGTTATTGATTTTTTGGTCACCTTTCAGCTAATGTTGAGTCAATCACCAAGCATGTCAGTTCAGAGCAACATATGGCAGAACCCTCACCTCAATCAGCTGTTGGAAGAAGTGCTGATGGTTTGTCAGGAGCAGTTTCCTGTTCAAATAACGATACTAAGGATCTAGATGATTGCCCTGATCCCAAACGACAGTATGTTCATCGTGAAGCTTCTTATATCCTTTTCATCAGTAATAATTACTGTTATGCTTATTGGCTTGCCTCTGTAACAGGAAAAGAGGAATAAGTTCTGCAGATGACGATGTAGTCAATAGATCTAGTTCTGATTCACGGCATGTTGTTCAAACTTTGAGTGAGGTTGATTTGGTTAATGATGGATATCGGTGGCGTAAATATGGGCAGAAGTTGGTAAAAGGCAATCCAAATCCAAGGTAACTAATCCTTCAGTTATGCGTTATCAAATTGTGTAATGACCTTAGCCAACCTTGATGTAAATCATGCTGACCTTTGCATCAAATACTATTTTCCTTGGGTTGGCAGCTCCTCTCCAATTTCTTAAACATGAAAGGAAAACAAAGCTGTTAGGTAGCCTTTCCACCTAATGTAAGCTCCTTATGTTGTACAGGAGTTACTACAGGTGTTCAAACACTGGTTGCCCGGTCAAGAAACATGTCGAAAGAGCTTCGCACGATCAAAAGTTGGTCATTACAACGTACGAAGGAAAACACGTCCATGACATTCCCACTTCCAGGACTGTTAGCCAAAGCATAGCCAGAGGTGCTGATGCTAGTATGATGAGCCCAAATGGTGAGTCTAGTTCCAAACCCGACGACAAGAGCCCTGTTTCGCTTGAAATGGTTGTTCGTGTCAGTGCAAATTGAGGAAGCAATCCCTGCTGCAGGCTTTGCCATCCTCTCCTCGACTCTAAATGTGCTTGTGACATCAATCAAAATTGTTATCAGCGTGATTATATTCAGCAACTTATTTTTCTTTATCATTGTATTGGGGTGGTAGACAGACACTTTCCTAGTTCGATGAGCTATCGTTGTAACAGTCCAGTAGCTTAACTTGTTGATTGGTTGGTCCCGGGCTGTGGAATAATTTGTATTAGTTGTATAAAATTGCTCACGTGAGTTATAAATTGTAGTTTAGATTGCCCATTGTACATATTATTTGCTATTGATGGTATTTCTGCTGTTGTTATTCTGAAAGCTTGCTGAGGTAGAGCATTGGGCTTCTAAAAAAGAACCAGATTTCTTGTAATAGTAATGTAGTACAGTTATTTTGCTTCAAGTAAAAAGGTAAAGCTTGGGTCCTCATGTCACATCCAAGCAGAAGCAGCAACTAAATCTCTATTCAACCAGCCAAGAAATAGAGCTCCATCTCTCTCTGCAAGGCTATATCTATCGCAGTAGTTCTGAAGCAGAGTCTTGATGGTGGCATTCACCAGAGAGCTCAACGGATACGGGCTGAAGCCGGCCATGGTGAGCCGCGATCTCCACTTCCCGTGTGGCTCGTGCCTCTCGACTCTCTCGGCCCCCTCGCAGGCTATGATGTTCACAACATCTCTTGCCAAGCAGTGCTG
>JAYDZE010562096.1:0-12582 GCA_034509125.1 Monilaria moniliformis | reverse complement strand
CTCTCTCTCTCTCTCTCTCTCTCTCTCTCTCTCTCTCTCTCTCTCTCTCTCTCTCTCTCTCTCTCTCTCTCTCTCCACTATTTAACATTTTGATTATTTAATTTTCATAGTCAATTTGCCATGTTATATATAGGTGGATTACAAAGGATCCAACACTAGGCTTTTTCTTTTCTTTTCTTTTTTTAAATTTGTGATTAATTGCCTTTGGAATTTAGTTCTCGTGATTTTAGGGGACCATCAAAAACAGGGATTTAGATTTTGGAGGGATTTTTTTTCTTTTCATATAAAGAGAGACAAGGATATCAAATTTATAATAAATTAATTGTGGACATTAAGAATATCAATTTTCTTTTTTGGTGAGTTAGGGGATGGGGGTTTGGGCAATCCTACCTTGGCATCTCATTTACAAGTGATATTGTCATTGACTCATTGACTCAGCAAGATAATTTAGGCCCAAGTAAATTTGTAAGTCACTTAAAACCTAGTAAGCTAAGTCAAAAAGGAAAATTAATAAAATAAGATTATTAATTATCTCAATCACTCAGTACATTGTCAAAAATTATCAAGCAAATGGTAAAAATTCACTTAAAAGAAAAAAATTGATTTTTCACCCAAAAGTGATTAGCTTTCATGTGTTAGTATTAGTTTGCGGTTATTTTATTGCCAAAACTTCTCACCACTCTCACAATCTAAAATGGAACGTAATACAACTCATAAAGAAATACGATTGAAAGGACTTGTTTTGTAAGTGCATACTCCACTATATATATATATATATATTAACACATGGTTGGATATTAGATGCTTTCTTTTCTCTTCATAAAAGGAAAAGTTGCTCAATTATTTGTATATTTGATTAAATGAAATTTTCTAATTGTTAACAATAATACGTCTCAGAAATGAACATGACTTTCCATGTGACACAAAATTAATCCATCAAATCAATTCGCTTTGCATCCATGTTACTTGCATTGATAAGAGTTTTCTTAACTAGTATTTCCAGCAGTTCTGAAAAAGTTGTTAGTATATTATTAATAATGATGATGGATAATGAAATTAAAAATTACATATGTGAAATTTTTATTGGTACTAAAAACAAACGGAAATTATTGTTGAAAATGGCAATGAAAAGAAATTACAATAACGAGTTTAGAAATATAAACAAATTATTAAGATGGACTCCACCTAAAATATACTGCTACATAAAATATTAAGGAAGTTTAATATATACTTTCGTAAATATAGCAGTACATAAAATATCAAAGAATTTAATGTTTATATACGTACTAGGCATTGTATTTATGTTGTCTAATAAAATAAAAACCAATATACATCACTAATTTTAATAATCGTAATATATTTCACTCGTCATAATATTCACGAGTCTTCCATGTATTAGCCAGGCATGTTAATGGAGATTTGTATATTGGGCATTGGGGGATATAAGTGGAATTCATAAGGGGCTCAAGCCTTACCAAGTCAAAAAAATTATTTTATTTTTATAATATTGTCGAATGTTCGATATTTGTGTAAATGCCCTTATATCATAAAAAAATTTAGGAAAATTTTCCTTACGTCCGCCCTGTACGTGGGGTATGATATGGACAAACTATTCACTAGTAGTGGGGAAACTATTAATATGACAAAGAATTCCATTAACATAATTATAATTTAAGCATAAGTTGGAGCACTCAAAAAGCGCTTTTAAAAGTGAGATTATTTGAAATAGTTAGGAGAGCAGGTGGCGAGGAAAGTGAGATCCATCAAATGGCACTTATTTATGCAGATGAAACATTCTTCAAAAGTGGAATGTTTTTAAATACATCAAAATATTTCAAACCACCATATATAGGCTTCATTGCAATGATAGAGTGATTACACATAAAAGATGAATTATAATAAAAGGTCATCTGTAGAAATTATGAACCATGCATGCCTTCTTCAATAATTTTTCTTTTGTGATATTTTTATATATTGCATAAATACTTGCTTTTACAAGAGACTGTACATACAATTACAGGACTATTTTATTAATTTGTTCATAATACATATAAGCAAAACGAAATATAAGTGTTAATCATTAGAAAGAATCAATCATTTTATTCTTTCTTTCTTTATTTTTTCTGGGAGATTGAAACGGATAGACATGTTTGGTCATAAGGGGCCAGGGCATACATCCATATACATATATACAAATGACAAAACACACATGCCCAATAAGTTGTTGGAATATTTCAAGATTAAATCTAGATAAATTGATTCGAATTTCGAAAATTGAAATACATCCACACCTTTAAAATTACATGTCTTTTCTTTCAAAATATAAGAAAAAGATGTGTTTATACCATAATTTATCACTTCATCAACCATAGATTTCTGTTTTAGGAGAGTAAACCTTATGCGACCAAGAAAGTGTCATTGGGAAGCTCAATTTTCCAACTTAGAAGTTCCTTGAAGCCATTTCCTCAAACCATCTTCTCAATGTAACCTTAAATGAAACATGAAAGAAGCTCTAGTTAAATCCACCAACCAACTTCATTCAATGATCACACATTCATAGTCAACTCAAAATTTCTAATGCCATATTAACAGATGAGGATGCTTCACAAAAAGATAGTTCAGCTCATAACTCTAATCTTTGGTTGAAATATTAATATATATAAAGACACTTTTTTGGTGTTAATGCATGTAACTAATTGACAAGATGGGAAACACACATGCACAAAATATAAGTGGATTAAGTCGTGAAACAGTAATTACATCACTAAGCATTTCATTCGGTCGAGGGCGGTGGCGAAAGGAATAAAGAAAAAAGGGAACATGCTTGAGTGGGCAAAAGTGAAAGATTCATGTTAATCGAGTTGTGAGTCAACAAAGTCACTTTACTTGTATAGGCGCTTGCGCTTGTAGTATTGAGCGAAGCCAATTTTGTTGTTTTTATCCATATATCTGCACCGTGTCCTGTTACATGGATAAACTTCTCAGCGGCAATGAGAAGCAGGGGAACAGCTCATGTCCCACATGATCGAACCAAATCGGGCTTGTCAAATTGTAGGGACTTCACATCGTTGCACCTCCAGCTGCACAAGTTACAAATATTCTAGTTCACAAGAATATGATTATGGAGTAAAAATGAAAAATATAGTAACGTTGTATCAAAAAGGAGAAGAAATTAACGGAAAAGGAGATTTTCTCAAAACAATGATGAAGAAGAAAAACATCAACCACCTTTGTCAGAAGTCTATATTCATCAACTTGGTCTATTTTGACTTTCCAAACTCTTGTATACAGTTTCCCCTTTCTTCTGTATGTAAACTTTAGTGCTGTCTATTTTGACTTTCCGAACTCTTGTATACATGTTATCCTCAAGGACCTCAACTTGGTCGACTCCTAAAGTAGAGGGTCAGGAACAGCCTGCAAAGCTGCATCAGGTGAAACTTGTCAATCAGCAATCACTTTAGCCGCTGAGTCTAACATAAGAGGAGCTGTAGTTACATGGTTATAAAAAATATTGATACCCATCCAAGCGAAGCTACTCTAGCTCAGATTCTTAGTTAAGATCCATCCCCAGAGAACTGGGGAAGGGAGTTGCTAATCAACATCAAATATATGAAGTGAGTAGATAACTATTTCTAAATTAACCTTCTTCAGAGAATAAGGGAAAATGCATATTCCACGCACACGAATGGCAATCCTAATAGGTTTTATTAGAAACATTAGAGTTAATAGTTTAGTCATTCCCATACACATTACGAAGACATGGATGCATGACAACTAAGACCATCTTTAGTACATGGGAAAACATTAAGAATAAGATTAGACACTTGAGATCAAGCCCTTCACTCTATAGCAAAAAGGCCAAGAATAAGAATAAGTCATAGTACCCTACCTCAATCAATGGCATGATGCTAAGACAAATACTGAGTATAGCTCAATAGAATTGGGTATAGCTATATTTTGAGATACATCAACTCAATATTGTTCACACCACAACTGTTGCAGTTACAAAAAAATAAAAAAATCGATGACTGGGATTTTTCACCTCTCATGCCACAAGGAATAGAAATAAAAATCTTAAACCCAAATTCACGAGCACGTTCATGATGTATTTCATGAGAAGAAAAGGATGCCAATGGTCTATACAAGAAGAATTTTTTTTTCTGGAATTTGAATTAGAGCATTACATTTCAAAAGCATTACCAATCTCAAGGAAAGCAAAGAAAAAGCCAAATATTGATGAAGATTCAAACCTGAACAAATGTTGTAACGTAAATGCTATCCAATTCTACAAACAGAATAATGTGCAATGATTCTGTATCATCTTCATCTTCCTCATCATCATCGTAAAATGGCCAGTGGTTCGAAACTAACAGCTATCTCACCATCAATGGGCTCATAGATTCTTCCCTTTCATGAAGTTTGAACATCAATTACTATAAAAACTTTTTCATTCATAACAATGAAAGGGGAAAAATACCCTCCCAAGAAGTAGTCCAAAATATGTAAATAAAATATCAAACCATCTGCCGTTACACATTTATATCATCAGGCATCCAGGCAACACAGCACCCAGGTATAGTTCTGATTTGGAAAATAAATGTTGAAATCTTTGAATTGACAATATACAAGGACTTCCAGATTTCTATCCCCACGTACACATTAAGTGTTCAATCCCAGACAGAGTTAATAATTTGATTTCATCATAAACTCAACTGAGTCTAATATATTCCAGATAGTCAAAATGGAGGAAGCATAATATAATCCGATCACCTTTAAAACTCATCCAACAACTTATACTCTGCAGCCTTGTCTAAAGCTCCAAATCCAGCTAAGTAGTAATTTAGAACTTGTAAGCAAGCATTTGAAAATCAGCTATAGTTTCAATGGGTGGTGACAATGAGAAAGCCTCAAGGTCGTATAAGAGTGCCAATAAATGGAAAATTTCTTTCCCGGCTCCTAGAACTCAGGAGTCTTGTCAGGATCAAGTGACTGAAAGAAATTGATAATGCCTCTCCCATACAATAAAAAATTCCATAAGGAGAAAATCATGGAAAGATTGTTGCTCTTACACAACATCAACCAAATGGATTATCAATAGAGCAAACTATAAGAGGGACTTATGGCCAGCTTTCTTTCCCTTAAAATTGTTCTTACTCTCTCTAATTCTTTCCAAATATACCCTGGAATTCCCTGGTTCAAACTCTATCAAGTGCTTAGCAACCCGTTCCCCTAGTTTCACATTCCCATACTTCTCACAAGCACCGCCATATCACCGCATTATGTTTCATTGGCATCTCTTCCACCATCAAGATGGCCTCATCCAGCATACCTGCCCGACCAAGCAAATCAACCATGCACCCGTACTGGGGCAACATTAGCTCAACTCCATGACCATTTTTCATCATATTGAAATAATATTTCCCTTCTTGCACCATCCCTCCATGGGCACATTCGTACCACCACCACCACCACCACCACCACCACCACCAACAACAACAACAACAACAACAACAACAACAACAACAACAACAACAACAATAATAATAATAATAATAATAATCTCTTCGTCTCCCTTCGATCCCTCCACAAAAAGATTTGCCACATCCATTTATAGTAATATACATCTAACCTTTTACCATTCTTTATATCATTATTTACAAATTATGTCATTGTTGAACCTACCAAAAATTTCACACACAACACATTTTATCAATTAAGTGGGACTTTTACTCCACTCACAATACTTTTATTAACTAAATCAACCAAAAATATTGAAATTCGTAACGGTCGAAATGTGGTGATTAGATAGTGGATGGAGGAAGTAGTAGTAGTAATAAAAATAATCTTCAAAAAAATATTGAAAAATGACATGCACTAAATTATTCTCTCTATTTACTTAGAGCATGCGCAACGTAGGCTCTTCGGCGTGTCCCGAAGGAACGAGACTGAGGCGGGACGCGATGGAGGGACATGGGCACGACAGGCGGCGCGCAAGAGAGGGAAAGCTAGCGAGACGCTCGCCAGCTTTTTTTTATTAATTTCATTTTTTATATAATTGATTGTGATGTTTTATCTTATATTACGTACTAAATCAACCTAAAAATATTAGGTGCATGTTTCAGTATTACTAAATAAGAAAATAAAAAGATACTTGTGAAACTAATTTTTTTTTTTCAGAAGATAATTATTTCAAAATTGTATTATCATCCAAAAAACTTCATTGTCAACAAACCCATCAATAATCACTATCCAACATCAACCACACCACTATTTCATCACCAACAAATATTTAACTTCACCAACAGCTATGCATAAACCAATAATTAATTTTTTAAAAACAATAATTAAATAACCCCATGTTATAATTATTAGGATCATTGTGTATATATACATAAAAAAATGGGTCAAAATGTGTAATCTGTAAGAATGAATGTAACACACATAAGAAAGGAGAAAAATCTTATATGGGCGAATATACCTATGATTCTTATCTTCCACATCTTGACACAGGAGAGGAATGAATCTAATAATCATTTCTAGACAAAATTTGAATTGGAGTTGGCATCTCTACTATTGCCGGTGTTAACTTTCCGGTGGCGCCTCGACCGTCTGTATCTCACATGCCTCACTGGGACCTTCTTCGTTTGACTGCTTGTGACGACGTCAGCTACAACCCCGGCAGCTGAGGTTCCGTTATTGTCGTTGACGGTGATAATGGGTGGCGGGGGATGAACATGAGCGATTTCTCCGGGGGGCGGAGGCGGAGACCAGCTCGCGAGCAAGTCTCTGTGGTATCCCTGCAATAGAATCGGAGAACTCGGAATGTGCATTTGAACCAACATAAACTTATAGCACCACTTTAACTTTCGAACCAACATAAACTTATAGCACCACTTTAACTACAATAGACCAAGAAGTTTGTGAACACGATGAACAAAAATCGACTAGTATTATAGAAAGTTTAATTGCCAAAAGAAGGCATGAACTTTGAAGTGATTTTGGTTTTAGACATGTTTTCGAAAGGCTAAATTATCCAAAATAACTCAAAACTGTTAACTTACTTCAAAATATATATACTATCAATAATATCTTAATAATACACATAATTCAAATCTTTATCTTAATCTAACCTCTGTCTATTTTTTTTTTACTAACAAAATCGTTAATTTTTGTTGACTGCAAATATCGCTGGCGCGGCATCTACGTGGATGATGTCATGTCAGCGGTCTTTGCACGGTCAACAAAAAGTTAACGGTTCCGTTAGTGAACAATACACAAATAGATTAGGATAAATTTGGAAGTTATGATTTAGGCCTTCTGTAAATTGTTTCAATAATGACACCACTTTTTCATTTGCAGAAAATAGACATGACCAAAATATTTCAAGGATTGAAAAAATTACTTGGCATGATTTTTTTCACACAGCCGTAGTTTCTCAGTCAAATGTCATATCGGCGTGGAAAATAACCATGTCTAATTCCTTTTTAATCGCCGCAAAATTTCAGGCGTTGTCTATTTTGCAACAAACTGAAAACTGGTGTCATTATTGAAAAAAACTATTATGTATGTAAGTATGTTTAAAACCAAAATCCGGTCAAAGTTGGTGAATCTTTAGACAATTAATGCATGATAGAATGGTGAAATAGAAGAAACAAATTGAAAACAGTTGTTGAGTTCGATCTTAGACAGCTACAAATTTCTATAAACGCTAGAAAATGTATCTAGGAGTCGGGTAAGAACTCAAAAGTTCGGTGAGTTTGTCAATGTGCGACTACGGGCAAGGAACAGATTCAATGACCCTACTCATGATCATGAACTTCTCAGTTCTATTTCCTCCTATAAAGCAATAGGCAAAGTTAACATGCTCTTAATAGATACACATTATATATGGATGTGTGTGTGTATGTCTAGTTTTTTCTCAAACACTATGGAAGCAAAAGTGCGGACTGACAGGCTCCAGTGCATCCACCCTGATTAAAACCCTAATTGTGATACATAAACACTAAACTAGAGATTAATAAATCCTAATTGGAATGGATGCACCATACATCTGAATGTACATAAGTTTTTGTCAAGTGTAGGAGTTTCGTATTCTCTTTGAATTAATAAAACATTTCCGGTAGAATAAGATTACCTGGACGACAAAGTTGCGTCTTTCACAGTCCAAGAACATATTGATCGTGTAGTTAGTTTTAGATGAGATCTTGTCCCTCACAGTGGAAAAACTTATCTGGTCCCTCGAAGTGAAACGGTCCACTTCATTAAACCATATACAGGTGAAGAGATTGGTGATAGGAATATGCTCCCTCACAATAACACATCCCTCGGGAACATCTGCAAATGATACTAAACATGGTTAAGAAAATTCAAGCACGACCCTTTACAATTAAGGACCCTCGACCTATTGGTTGGAGCAATTGAGCTAAGTTGTGCTTTGTCGTCTTACAACTAAGAAATCGAGGGATTACAGGAATGAGAGGAAAGACAGTCTTACCACTAGTAATAGGTAACTTCGCTGTGGAATACGGTGTCAAACCCTCCTTTTTGTAAAACTCAATCTGGAAATCAATGGAAGAATTATCGTATTTCCCAGCGGCTTTATTAGCCTCTGCTTCAACAAACACATCAAAACGCTTATAATGCCTTGATATCGCAAAGCTTGCATTTTTCCTCCACAAAAATCTGCAGCAGTAGCAGAAGAAGCTTCATTTAGACAATATTTTGGTGTAAGCTAGAGTGTGGATAGACAGTTAGGCGACTATTTGAACAATTCGTAATTGAAGTGATAACAGACACCTACTTCCACCAAGTTAGACAAACCTTTCGAGAATTTGAATGGGATCCACAACCAGCTCGAGCTTAGCATCAATCCATAGTGAGTACCGGGTGTTAGGGAAAAGCCGATGAAGTAGAAGTTTGGGAATCTATCATCGCAAAAGCAAACATCAGTTGGCAGATATCAAACGCCAGTTGCACTGTCACAAAGTTGAATAGACAAAATGAACTTGCGAAGCACAAGAGAGTTATATGGAGCTAGACGAAGGATGCCCACAAAAACGGTACAGGAGAGAGTCGAAAGCCGAGTAGAAAGATGGATAATACCAATTTCAATTCACCAGAACCACAAACAACAACTAGAGAAACAATTAATGGTCGGCTTTCTAAGGCAGAATCATATATCGGACTTCAGCTCAAAGAATAACGAGCTAGCTTTTACCTTTCCATTGCGTCTCGGATCAGAATAAGGTAGGTTATGGACAACTATAATCCTCCAAAGCCCGACTTTCTTGTCACTACCTAGCTCGGTGGAATTCCTTAGAAAGTCTGCTGTTTCTTCATCCACAAACATGTGAAAGCAGGCATTCGTTTTGGTATATTCACTGATTTGCTTCGGTTGCCGTATCAAATCAAATGCCCCTGGTCAAGAATGAAATCTCCTACATTAATTAATAAAAAGATTAAAAGAAAACAGATATAAGACCATATAGCTGGCCAGTACCAAATATTGCTGATGCGACTACCACTCCTCGACAATTTTCCATCTCGAGAAGGTCAGAATCATCAATGTCAAAACCTGTCTCACGACCGGGTTTCACTCCTCTGACAAACCTAGCACGAGTTCACCAAAAACAAGAAAAACACGGTTCAAACTCAGTTGATAAACAGATTAATAAGTCTAAAGAGTCACACTAAACGTCCCAAAAAAGAAACTATCGTACCCACAGTGGATGCTCATCGACTCTCTTATATCATAGGAATCACTCCTCTGTCTCAGAGAAGGATAGCCACCAAATTCTGACCCTCCGAATTCAGATTTAGTTAAATTTTCTTCGTGAATGTATGTCAAATCCCTAATTACAGGAGAAATAGAAGATGCATTTGGCATCAGAGCAACAGCGTCTTTCAAGGGCAGGTAGCATACTGGGCATGCTGCAACGAGAAACAAAAGGAGAACCCATGAAACGAGTCATAAATTGGCTGGTCCTCACATTATAACTAGCTAAAAGGTTTCACCACCAGTTGTTAAAACAAGAAAACTCACGACGTGGCCCAGTCCTCTTCTTATCTGCTGGAGGCGGAGGCAACGTGAAATGCTCACATGGATTCCCGGGTGGGAGTTTATACCCTGTAAAATAGACAGGTGGTGGAGGCGGAGGCAGCAGGGTCGCATTTGCACGCCCTAGCACTTTCAGAGCTTGAGAATCGGAACTTCCAATCACAATAATTTTCTCATCGGATGTTGGTGCAGACTTGATATTTATGCGTGGAAGAATGTTGTCTCGAGCCTCCTCACCTGCAAGATAGCATCCTACATCGTTTAGGGAAGAAATCTTCCAAATCACACAACAGTCAGCAATCAAATTAATTGAAACAAATTCAGATCTGAAAGCAGTTTTATATCAAAACTGTCATCAATCAGGGAACCTCTCTACTCATGTTAGAGAAGCTCTGTAAAATAATCAGGCAATGAAATCATATGCAAACTTAATAATTTTTTCACTGATATTTCTCTGAATTTCCATAGCCAAATGTAGTATCACAAAGGCTTCATAATCTTGTTTCTCTACCCAAACAATATAACCTCTATTCATTCAAAAAATTAAGCTATCTCATGTTCTCTAAGTGGTTCAGATCCATAAACACGACAACAAAAATAATCAGGCGAGCGAAATCATATACAAACCACACAGTTAAATGTAGTATCACAGGAGCTTCACGATCTTGTTTCCCTACCCGAAAAATATGCTCTCAATTCATTCGGAAAAACTAAGCTATCCTATGATCTCTAAGTTGTCCAGATCCAAAAACACAACAACAACAACAATAACATACGGAGCATAGGAAGCCGAACCTTTGCCAACAATCAACACCCACATGAAAACAACGAGGGACACAAAACACAATAGCAGCATTCCAATCTTCTTTCTAGGGGCAAATTTAAAGATCCAATGGAAGAATCTGTCCTTCTCCTTGTGCATCTTAGGCTGCTTCCTTGAGAGGGGCGGCGTAGTTTGTAATGGCAAACAGAATGCAGCATTCTGAATCTGCTGCAATGATCCATAACTTCCCGAAGATCGAAGACCCAATGACCCTGTAGTCATTGTTGTCCCCTCAATCCCCAAACTTCACCTCTCATCTCCCCCCTCCCTCATCCAACTACTTCACAATCCAATCTCCAAACACTCAATCCCCCCAAATCGAATTTCGAACGCAAAGATTCAATCTTTATCACTTCACCAATACAAATCAACTTAAACTACAACCCAATCATGCCAAATAACATCAAATAACGCTGAATTCGCTTATAAATCTCAGACCCACTTGACTAAACAGACCAAAATCAAGAACCACAATCACTCTACTGAAAAATACAAATTATATATATCTACTAACAAATTCAGCACAAATTCTGCAGCTGAAGCTACAGTACTACAGTTCAATTGAAATCCCAAATGAAATTGTTTCCAATCTAGTAAATCATAGCACATAAGTACAACAAAAATGGTGACAAATTGTCTGAACCGAGCAATAATCCAAAGACTGAGAAAACAAAGTCCAAGAACAACACTTAGATCCCAAATCCAGATTGACTACCTACCTACCTCAATCACACAAAACAATAAAGATAAAGAATATACAAATTTTAACTCGAAGTCGAGCTCTAATGAGCGATAAAAAGGAGATAAAATTTGTTGAGAAAAATAATGAATGGCCCTGAAATAGAGGCTGGTGGGTGATCGAATCCTAGGGTTTGTCCGAAATCTATATAGATCAAGATTCACAAGCCCCCTTTTAAATTGGAGAAGAATGTATGTAGATGCACTAATTATTGGGGGTTTTATTTTTTCTTGAATTTTTTGTTTAAATAGTGGAGATATATGCATAGAAAATGGTTATTATTAATTGTGATTTTTTTTTACATAAGTAAATAACAATGATTGAAGTTGGTTGAAAATGCTTGAAGAGATAACATGCGCCATGTGCGCTAGAATTTTAGACGACACTTTTTGGATGTTTTTGGTAACCAATTTTCATCCAAGGGTTTTTTCCGAACCGGCGTTTTTAATCGAAATCGCCAGTTTGGTTTTTTAACTGGAACCGCCGGAAACGGTTAAATCTGAACCAAAAATTCAGTTCCGGCGATTCGGTTACGGTTCAAAAAAAATGAAACCGGAACCGCCGGTTTCACACGTCGCAGGGCTACGGGATAGGGTGGTAGGGCTAGGCTGACGTTGCAGGCGAAAACCGACAGTTTTCTACTAAAACCGGCGGTGCCGACGGTTTTTCGTTTTTTTTTTTAATTCTAATTCAAATACAAATTTTTCCCGCTAATTTTTTTTCTATAAATACCTCATCATCATCCTCATTTCAACTCACTCCTCTTGTATTAACAAGAATTCTCTCATCTCTATCTCTAATTTCTCTCATCTCTACCTCATATTTCTCTCTACTTGTGCAAATTGTGCTTACTTTCACTACTATACTTGTTTACTTAATTTGCAAATATCATTTATATTCACACATTTACACAAATTACACTATATACAATACACACATCAATAACAAATTATCAATATGTCT
>JAYDZE010562085.1:0-12583 GCA_034509125.1 Monilaria moniliformis | reverse complement strand
ACCTCAGATGCTCTCAAGTGCTTGTATATATCACAAGCAATGGTTGCACAGAGCTGTGGGTCTTCTAGATTATCATCGACCTCGACAATCTTGTCACCGGCTTCCATTGCAGCTAGTGCATCTCGCTTGCATATAACCCCTGCAAAAATACCTAGGCATGCTTTAACAAAAGATAGCTAGCAACCAATGCTCAAGAAAATTCACAGATCAAATTACAAACCTGCAATATCCATGGGTTCTGAAATGCAAAGCATGTTTGAAGCCTTTCTCTCGATGGAATCCACTGCAGCTAGATCATTATTATCCACATACTCGACATCAGGGCTTTTCAAAGAATCACAAGTGGACATGGATTCATCCATTGAAACAGAGAATGAGTCCGATTTGTCTGGAGACAAATTCATGCTGTATGAAACGGAGTCACCACCGGCCTTAGGAATGACTACATTGCTCTTCGTTAAAGAAGGCGTGCTCTGTTTCACAGAAGCGGCTGCTGCAGGCAGAAAAACACCAGAGAAGCTTCCATTGGAGGAAACCGAAGATCCCTTCTTTATGCTAACAATTTTGGTGGTACGTGGCACCTACATATGTCAAGATTCAATCGAATTAGTCCCATAAAACCAGAGAAATTTTATTTATGTGATGAATCAAAAGATGCCTTATTCAAGAAATGAATTAGTCCCATGAAAGCAGAGAAATTTCCATAGTCAAATACACATAGAAATTTCCATAGTCAAATACAACTCTAATATACTCTTTTTCCTTTTACAAAAATGGCAGCAGCAACGAGAAAAATTCAAGAACAGCAATATTTCAATAGTGTGATTCAAAAAGGAATGGTGTATCGTTTCACCATTCAACTAAATAAAGATAGCTTGATATCTGTTCCCGACAACTTTAACAAAGAAAAAAGTAAACGCCCAAAAAATCTCGAAAACGATCTCCAAATTTGAAATTAATTCCACTCCCGGCGCAATGAATTTTTGTCAAGACTCTTCTTGAATCGAAATATTCAAACAAGAGGCCATCCAAGAAAATAGCAAACAGCTAATAAGTTTTCCCCAAGAAACCATGCACGTACCATCCAACAATGGTTACAGAAGGTGATAATATAAAATTGGTTTGATGAAGTAGAAATCACATTGAAAACCCCCTAATTGTACAAAACCTTCAAAAAATAAAACAAAACAACGACCCCAAAAACACCCAACCACATTCCGACGTAAAAACTGAAAGAAACGAACTGATAAGTTGACATACAATTGTGGACGATTCGGGGCCGGAAACCCGGCCCGAATTGAAAGAACCGGATCCAAGCCTCTGATTAGTGACATTCGCAAGCGCCGGCCGCTTCTTCGCGGCGGCGGCCGACGACGTCGGCTTCCCAATATTCTCGGAAGCAGAAGCGTGGCGCTTCGCCAGAGACGACGTCGTCGACCTCCTCACTCCCGCGGCACTCGCCATTGACCCCACAAGCAATGGCAAAGGTAAAAAACGAGAGCGTTCTTCGAATTCACCACAAAATGTGGGATTTTTGTAGTTGCAGAAGAAGAAAAGGAAAATCAAGACGCAGTCTTAAATGCGAATGAAGTGAGAATGTGATGAAGAGAGAGAGGATTTAATAATAGTAAATGGTTGCTTTCGAGCGGGCAAAAGGGGGGTTGGGGGTCCGATTTGAATTGCGGATTGATCTGGGCCGTCGGATCAGGTTTGGGTATTCGTTGGGAGCGGACAGTGGTGGGCCCCACCGGGAGCTGTATTTTTTGAATTTGCATGACGGGGCGGTGAGTGAAGGAGCACAGCTGGCGAGTTCTTATTGGGCGGTGAGGTCACGGGGATGTGGATTTAGAGTATGGTGTTGAATTTGAATTTGAATTCGAATTTGATTATCTTTGACGTTGTGTGCATTGGGAAAGTAGTTTTTTTTTTTTTCTTTTTTTTTTTGCAGCAAGTCCAAGTCTTGGATAGTCACTTACCATGTGGCTTAGAAACAAAATGCAATGTGACAAAAATATTTGTTTGATTTTGCAAAGTTATTGTTTGAATTTGTGGGCTTATATGGAAATGTTTTTCTTTTTTGATATCGTTGGACAAAATGAAATGGTTTTTTAGTTTGACTAATACCTGTTTGATACGTTATAATACGAGATTTTATGGGATTTTGTTTATAGTATTTAAATAGAAAAAGAGAAGTTATATTGGATACAGTGACGATGGATCCAAAATTGAAAAACGGAGGAGGCGAAATTAGCTGCGTTAAGCTAAATTTTCCAGTCATCTTCTTTTTCGGAGCGGGACGGCGGCTAATAGAGGGGGTGACCATGGCGGTTTTCCGGCGGGGATAAGGGAAAATTGTCAGTCGGAGGGGTCGGCCGCCCCCTCCCGCTCCCTTGCATCCGCCACTGATTATATATATTAATGATGAGAGAGAAATTAACAATGTGATATAAAAAGTTGTTTAATGTATTAATGATGAAAAATAAAAAATTATTTGAGATATATACTTTTTTTCCAAATAATATCTTTGGTAGGACAAATCAGAAAGGAAAATGAGAAATCTTTAGTGAGACGGGGGAGTACTTATTTATAGGTTGGATCTTGGAATTTTCAAAGTTGAATGAAATATTATTATTGATGTTCAAATTGAATGCTGCCATTTTTGGAGAGTGTCTTTTTGGGGATTTTGTTTGTTATGGCAGCGCAGTTGATTAGTTTGAATGAGTGCCACTGAAGTTAATATTTTTAGTATTTTGGGGACGAATTATTTAGTAGATGATTATGAATAACGGCTGACATTGAGTTGAAGAATAAGATAAGAGAGATTGGATTGTTTTATTTCAAATAATTTATTTATGATATGTTAAAAATATATGAAAATATGGTCATTATATTAGATCGGTTTTTTCGATTACAATCGATAACCGAAATTTTTCTTAAATACTAACCAGAATCGAAGCGAAACCGAAAATTTTGATTATTGGTTAACTGATAACCGACTTTCATAGGCCGGTTACCGGTTAACTGATAACCGACTAACCGAATTATCACTCCTGCTAAATGCTACATTTGCTAATTCGTCACCCTTGGAGTATAATGTTTCGCATTTAATTTACAATGAATGCCCCAATCACACGATAGCCAAAAAATAAATTTTAAGCAACATATATGGGCACGTTGATCTTATTTAATTTACTCTTCTTCTCGATCTAATTTATTTTTTCTTGTTCAAATTTAACGCTGGGTATCACGTCTCGTCTAGTAAAATCTAATCAAGAATTATCAAAATTTGAAATAAATTGCAGTATAGAATTGACTATATATTGCTATCCAACTAATAACCTTTTTATTTGTAATTGTCTTTCCGTTAGCTCTTTTTGCAATAACAATGTAATTAATTATTCCAAATAAAAATGAAAAATATAATATAATTAATTAATGTGAAAATATAATAAAAATGGCAAAAATAAAAGATTACTCTGAATAAATACAACAATTCATTCCATGGAAATAATTTTTGTATGTTTGGTATTTTCCCTATTGGAGTGATAGATATTCTAAATCCGAATTCACCTACTAATTAAAATAAAGTTAATAAAAAAATCATATACTTCATCTTTTCCAACCTTTTTTTCCATTATGTCCAACTTTCCCAATACTCCAAACCATCAAGCTGTGATTCAACACTTGTTATCGCAAGGGATTGTTCTAACCGTATTTGGATAAGATCTAAATATTTTCGGCGCTTCTCAAATGGCGGATTTCGACTCTTCTTGTCTCGTCTCGTCGTCTCCACATCTCGACGCCATCAACTTATCTACCGATGCCGAGAGGTCCAACGTCGAAGTCTAAGTTGGATACTCCGCGAACGAAACGATGTGCATCTTTGAAGAATATGCTGATGTTTGCGAATACGCGATCCACGGCAATCAACAAAAAGGATCGTCATTTAGGGCGAAGGTTGCCAACAAATACAGCGAGGTACACTGTCAAGGCGCATTTGAATGCACTACTAGTATGGTTCGAGGCCATTACGACAGAGTCAATTCCAGACTCTCTAAAATTTTCACTACCTACATGCTATTGAGATGGAGAGAAAAAACAGCTAAAGTGAGTCGGACGTTTTGAATGATGCAATGTCCACCTACTTAAACGAGAACAAGAAGTCGTTCAAGTATGTGAAGACTTGGGAGAGGGCTCGCAACTGCGAAAAGTGGGCGGGCAGCGAGTCAGTCGCACCGAAGCGGATAAAGCTTACATCTGATGGCCAATTCAGCACGGGCGAAGAGGTTGACCCCAACCTCGTTCTGAGTGACGGGCCGAGCAGGAGCTGCCCCATTTGCCAGAAGGCGTCAAAACATAAGGTGAAGGGGAAGGGGAAGGGGGATGCGATATCCCCGAGCACTGTAGCAACAAATGTACTAAGTAACATGAGGTGTGTACTAAAAATGAACTAACAATGTCGTATTGTATAAGTTGTTCTTCAAAGCCAACACTTATGACGCGTCTAAAATGACGGAAGAAGCCGAGAACCATCGCCTTCTTGTTATCAATTTGAATATGCAGTTGGGTTTGAGTTGGAATAATTTTAGTTTTTAATAATGTAATTTAGAGTTTTAATTGATGTAATTTAGGATTTTAATTCATGTAATTTTACTGCTTTTAATAATGTAATTGGAAATTTTAATTGATGCAATCCAGGATTTTAATTTATGTAATTTTATTGCTTTTAATAATGTAATTTAGGATTTTAATTAATGCAATTTTTTGGATTTCAGTAATATTATTTTAGAACTTTAATTATATTATTTAATTTATTGTAATGAAATTCGATTTTAAATTACGAAAATGAAAATTATATGAATTACGAAAGAATTAAAAAATAAGAGATTAATAATATAAGAGAAAGTTAAGCCTTAACCTTTATTACAGAAGGTAAAATTTTAAAACAAAAATTATTAAGAAGCTTATAAATAGTGTAAGAAAAAAATGAGGGTTTACTCTTTGTTGCTTTTGCAGTTATCTGCACGTTGTGCATATAGAAAATTAATACAAAAAAGGTCCTAGATTCCGAATGATGTACTAGATATTGATGATCTTCCCATCATCAAGGAATTTTCTTGGATCTCTTAAGACTTTCATGCTAAAGGCCCATGTCATATTTGATGGTGAACTTGGCCCAATAAGGCTAAATACGCAGTGCATACTTTACTTCGCATTAACAATAACGATGACGATGACGATGATGATGACGATGATGATGATTTTGTATTGGATTGGATTAGAGTTGTTTCGATTAGGAGTGGACGCAAAAATGGGTATGAATTCTCATTCGGCCTATTTTCTTACAGTTTAATGCAAATTTTAACTTTTAACATTATATTATTCTCTCAAACTAATCTTTGCTGCCAAGTTTCTTCATTATTTCATTTTCTTATGTAATTTTAGCAATTCTTAATCCTCCAACCTCTAGCAATTTATTCTTAGTATCACCAATTTAGTAAGAGCTGACAATAATTTTCAGCAATTTCGATAGTAGAAAAAAAGAAACGATGAAGAGGTTCAATTTAGTAAAGACTGGAGATAATTTTCAACAATTTCAATAGAAAACAACAATAAAGAGGTTGGTAGGGACTTAAGCCCTTTTCTATCTATACATAGTGAAATTTTGACATTCTCACTCTATTTTTCATGTGGAGACATGTCTAACGATGACACGTGTCGCAATAGGCGAAGAATATAAGTTGAACGCAAAATCCATACCCCATCAGTAATTTCGGAGATTTCAGGGGCTGAAACGAAAATCCCAAAAAAGTATATAGTCCCAATTTATAAGCGGGAAAATAGAAAACCCTTTCTTTTTCTCAAGGAAAGAACCTCAATTTCACATTGCAGCAATGGCGCCAGTTTTGCCGAGCTCTCAGCAATGGGTCGAGAAATAGTAATCAATCGATACCCTCCCTCTCCCTCTCTCCCTCTCTCCCTCTCTCTTTAACAAGCACGCTCTTGACTAATTTCACAATTTTGTCCCCGTAAATTAAGTAAATTTGCATATGTGATTTGATAGTCGACCGAAGCAAGTGAAGGATGTTGCGCACCAAGAAGAGGTCGTTCGAGTTCTCACCAACACTTTGGAGACAACCAATGTAAAATTCTCTGTTTTATATTGCTTTCTTTAATCTTTTGCCTGTTATTATTTTTTTTTAATAATATTCCTCTAAGCTCTTCAACCTTTTCTGGTGTTGTTTGATTAAATTTTCAGTGTCCGCACATGTTATTTTATGGGCCTCCTGGTACTGGGAAAACGACTACAGCTCTTGCCATTGCTCATCAGCTTTATGGGTAATCTCAGATTTCTTGCTGTGAGCCGAATTATGGTTGTACCAAGTTATGGAGAGAAGAAATTATGTTTTTTGTTACTTCTAGGATAAATCCGTCAACTTACAATGCTTTTGATAGATATTTGTTGTTGTTAGAGTATCAGTTGTAGTGCGTTTATATATTGTCTGGTGTTTGACTTGAGGCCTAACAAGTAATGCAAAGATAACTAGGGGAAATGGGGACATGTTGGAAATCAAAAAAATATTGTGTTATTTTTCTTCATGATTCACTTTATACTGCTGTTTAGATGTGAATTCTGGATTTTCCTGAACTAAACCTGTCTTTCTCTATAGCCCTGAGTTATACAAGTCTAGAGTACTGGAGCTGAATGCTAGTGATGATCGTGGGATAAATGTTGTTCGTACGAAAATAAAAGATTTTGCTGCTGTTGCTGTTGGCTCTGCACGTCAAGGGTACTAGTACTTTATATGTTTTAGAATGAAGCATATATCTTATCTTTCTGCGTTTCCTCCTTTATTGTCATATTAATGCGTTTCTTGATGACTGTAGTGGTTATCCTTGCCCACCTTATAAGATTATAATTCTTGATGAGGCAGATTCAATGACTGAAGATGCCCAGGCACGTGTGCTGGTTCTGCATGTATTATTTTGTATTATGGGTGTTTTAGTGAATGTTTGATTTATGACTTGTCAGAATGCCTTGCGACGCACCATGGAGACATACTCAAAAGTTACAAGATTCTTCTTCATTTGTAACTACATCAGCAGGTAGAGTTTTGGCAATCCCTTCTGCATGTGAATTGTATGTTGCTTTCATATCAAGTGTTTCTTGGGTGATAAATGCTGAGAAAGAGAAACATACATGTCATAGCATTTCGAGCTGTCTAATCTGCAGTTCATTACAAGTGCAATGTTGATTTCTCTGGATACTTGTGTTCGGTTGTGGGACTACAAGATGAATTATTGCAATACTTGATTCTGGTCACCACTAGTAGCTTTGTTGCTTGGTTTATATTACAACACATGTCTCATCTGGTTTGTGAATTAATATTTGAAAATAATGTTTCTTGTATCTATCTCTAATTATCATGTAGTATGATTTACTAATACTCCCTCCATCCCCCAAAAAAAAATGAAGAAATCTTTGGGCATGAGTTTTAAGAAATCTAGTGTTGTTTGTATTGTGAGTGGAGAAAGGATCTTACTTTAGGGATGATTGTAAATAAATTGTGATAGTAAGGGTATTATTGTAACGATTTGTGATGGGATAGTGTGCAAAAAAGGAAAAAGAGAAATATTCATGTTTTTATGGGACAAATGGAAAAATAAATTGTTCATGCTTTTAAGGGACAGAGGGAATAATATATATTGAAATCTCATTGACACAACTAGAAAAGAGAAAAGAGGATGCATAGCAAAATAGTGAATATACACGGCCATTGTCAAATGTTAACATGGATAACAGCCTTTGGTTGGATCATGATGGTTTTCAATATTCTGGGGATAGTGCTATATGGACATGTATTTTTGGTTGCAAGTATTTCCCTGAGATGATATCTAGTATCCTCATAGCTGACTTTAGGAATTATTCAATTTATACAGAATTATAGAACCCCTTGCATCTAGGTGTGCGAAATTCAGATTCAAACCACTTACAGAAGAAATTATGACATCTCGCATTCTATACATCTGCAACGAAGAAGGTCTTAACTTGGATTCAGAGGTTTGATTTATCGTACTTGACATCTGATGCTTGTTTAAATAATTTTTTTGCTTATGCGTGTAATGTCTTCTTCTTTTTGCGATCAGTTTATAATCTATTTTTCACTGTAGGCTCTTTCAACCTTAAGTTCTATCTCTCAAGGTGATCTGCGCCGTGCTATAACATATCTACAAGTAAGACATAGATAAGATTTTCAACTTTGCTAGGTGCCTCTATTTTAGTAAGTTTAAATAGTTCTTTATTATTGTCGGGAAACTACATAGTACATAATTTTGCTCTATTGTATGGTGTTGCAGAAATCTTAGGACCAATAATTAATCCTGTTGCTTACTTTTATGTACAGAGCATGAAGTTGAAAAAAATATGTGGAAGTAATGGTGATCTGAAGATAATTTCCATGGGTTAGCGGCCATTAACATCATTTATGAGAGAATCCTTTAAAAATAGGATCAAAGTGCCTGAAAATATGTCTTAACAGTGTTTGTTTTCTTATTCTTTAACTAGTTTCTTTCTTTAACAACTGGAGTGTAACTTGTCTCTAAGTAGCTTGTGTGAGTGGTGGACTCTCGGTGACGCCTGAATGACATGGAATACTTTGTTTACTGAGCTCTGAGTTCAAGCTATGAGCTCTTCGTTGCTACTGAGCTAGCTGCTTCCAGCCCGAAAATTCCTGACCAAAGACAAGGAAAATTGGTTGCCTATGATATAGCTGTTTTGGAAATATAAATAGTATGGAATGATAGATACTTTATTGGTAAGTTGGATATTACCATAGCCATTGACCCAAGGGGTACCTCCCGAAATTCCAAGAAACTCCAGTGGTATTAGAAAAAAAAAAAACTAATTATCTTTAAGACAACTTTAAAGGAGTGGGGGTGCTTGAACCTGTGCGTTGTCATTGTTATATTATATTTTTGGGAGCATTTTATCTCAATTTTCATGTTCCCCTTTTGTTCAGGGTGCTGCTCGTTTATTCGGATCCTCAATTTCATCTAAGGACTTAATCAGCGTGTCTGGTGTAAGTTGTATTCCAGAATTTGTGAATGATGACTTCAGATGATTTGCCATGTTATGAGACTGGAAGTGCTTGCTTCTGACCATGTTTACATGCGTGCATATGTGTGTTTTGATGGTATTAAGACCAACGTGTTTCTCAAGATTATAATTGAGAGGATACCACCATTCCGTTTTGGTTGTCTGCATCTCTATAGAACTTCTTTGCATCTGAAAATATAGAAATATCTAATAATCTTGTTGCTTTAGCTCCCTCAAGGTTTAGGCTTATTGCTCATAGATATTGCTCTGTATTAGTTATCACTCTCTTGGGTCAGCCAGGCAGGGATTTGGCAATATAATATTTACTTACTTGAACAACTTTGGGCCTTGAAATTGCGAGGGACAAATTATGCGTTTAAAATATTTCCACCATTTTTGTCTACTCGAAAACTGATAGTACGTCCTTGGTCAGGTCATCCCCGATGATGTTGTGCAGGCTCTCTTTACAGCTTGCAGAAGTGGTGATTTCGACATGGCTGATAAGGAAGTAAAAAATGTGATTGCTGAAGGCTATCCAGCTTCTCAGATGCTTAACCATGTAGGGTTGATTCTTGATTCCACACTGTTTTGTTGTGCTTCTTCGTGCCGAATGCTAACTCGTCCATATTTTCAGTTGTATGATGTAGTTGTCGAATCAGATGACATACCAGATGACCAGAAAGCAAGAATATGCAAGAAATTCGGGGAGGCAGATAAGGTGAAAGAGGCTGGGTTCCTTCTTTTTTTTTTGAGTTTCCTCACATCTTTCCTACATGAGTTCTAAGTTTTAGTCTGAATAGAAAGCGACGTGTGAAAATGTTGTTGCTTCTGCTGTGGTGTCTGATCAGGAACTGCTCTCTCTCTCTCTCTCTCTCTACTGTGGCTTTTGCAGTGTCTTGTAGATGGAGCAGACGAGTATTTGCAACTGTTGGACGTGGCTAGCAATATAATGCGTGCGCTCAATAATATGCCACAAGAGTTCCCTTTCGGAAGCTAGGCGTCTGTTCCTCCGCTGAGCTTGTCTAGTTTTTACCTAAGTCTCAGAATTCTTAAATCTAGTCAAGAAACAACTAGCAGTGGATTCATCCATCAACTTTATTGCCAGATTTTAATGCCATAAAATTGTGATAGAGAGGGTTCTTGGTTAAGTATGAATCTTATTCTATGTCCATTTCTGCTATATATATATAGGTGTAACTAAATTTGAACCAATTTTTATTGCATAACAATGATTAAATAATAACTGCATGATTAATAGATCTAATGGTTAATAATATGACATGTGTATTGAATAAAGGGTTGTATAGTAAATGGTCAACATTGCAGTAATGATGTAATCTTTATTTTATAGATGTGATTTTAATCATCCATTTCGAATTCAATGAATTAAATTTGGTCTTAATTATGCATTAAATATGTTAGCTTACTCTAATACCCCTATATATATATATATAAAATCATAACATTAATTGCATTTTAAATATAAAATATTCAAGAAAAAAAGAACTAATGATGGAATCGAAACCAACGATTTTTGGTTTTTCTCTTATTAAAATTGAATTTTAATTGTTCCAAATATCCTCCAATTTCACGCATGGTTTTGATATGATTTAGAGCTTTGACTCCTAAATCATAATCAAACGCAAGCATGAGACATTAAATCATTTTACCTTGCATAATCACATCTTCCTTTTCAAGATTTTATATATATATATATATATATATATTCATGATCACATGTCAATTTCTTACAAAATAATACTCATATTTTTTTTATAACAAAGAAATTGATATGTCAAATGTACTAGTAACCAAATGGAGTCCATGTAATTACACTTGTGAATCTGTGGGACATGCCACACCAACTCTCGGGAGACGAAAAAATTTGTATGAAAGTTAATTTTGCTACAAATTGAAAGATGATGACATTATTACAATATTTCTAATATCACGTTACTTGTAAAATGAGTGAAAGTTCATATGTTGACAATCAACCCCCAAAAAATACACAAAAGAATTTATAATATCTCCATTCATGAATATTTACTCTATTTTGGTTACTATAAAACAAGAACCATTTCAAGAAGGGCAATTTTATTCACAATCCCTAGTTTTCTCCTTATAAATCCAAAATCCATTAAAATGTAAATCTTATTTGACTTCACACTTTTACCCTTATACATGACCCATAAATTATATGTAACCCACATAACATATAAAAATATAATTAATTAGCTTCTATGATGTATTTTGACGTGACATAAATTATATGTAACCCCAAAAGTCATGTCCAATTTATGATTTTTGAGTAGAATTAATCTCATAAATTAATGATAAATGGTACATTTCTTGCACACTCATCGTCTTAGGTCAAATGTCATTTTGTATTTTTGCAAGAGGCCCACAAACCCCCACTTCCTACGCCTTTGATCATGCTTAGACTGATCCATTAATCAAACAACAACTTCTATAAATTCATTTCCACACACAAGATCGAGCTTCCACTCTCTCTCTCTCTCAAGAACCCTCATTCTCTCTCAAGAACCAAGAACTGCACCTCTGTATTTTACTTTCCAAAAAGCATACACCATGACAATAGATGACTCCTTCAAGAAGCCCGGATCCATTCCATTCAAATGGGAGATCCGACCCGGAGTCCCCAAGCTCCAAACACAACCGGGTTGTCGCCAGCTTGAATCCGGATCCGGGAAGCAGCATGAAACGAAGCAAAAGCAGCCCTCAATAGCAAGCATTCACAACGACCCGTTTCCGGAAACACCAAGAAAGCTCAAACCGCCACCAGCCGGGTTATGCTTCCAGCCCCCGATGGAGCCCCAAGACCGAACCCAAACCAGAACCCGCTCAATCCGGTCATCGCCACATGCATTTTCGGATCGGTTCGGTCTTCCGGGTCTTGCCCGACCCGACGTTGTTTCCTCGGCCGGGTGCTTCCCATCGCCTCGGAAGCTGAAGAATGTGAAGGGAGCTAAGTATCCGGGATCCATACCCGAACCCAATTACTATTCGGATCTTGAGGTCTCGTCGCGGTGGTCTGTTTCGAGTAGGAAATCCGTCTCGCCGTTGTCTCCTTCCGTCCCCTCTTTCCGGTCGTCGCCCCAACCCGTTTCCGATGCTGAATGGGCAGGGTTCGGGTTATTTTAGAATCAAATGGATCATCAATAATAACAGAAGCACTACCTTTTGCTCGATGTGTTTTATATATCCATGCAATCACACGATCATATATATTCAAGTGTGTGAAATGGAGAGCAAATTTTACTTTATTGCATCTTCTCTAAATAAAGAGTAAATATTACATTTCTTTTGGAATTATTTGCTACCATGCATTTCTTGCAGGACGGACCTATGTGGGGTCGCGTGGGGTCGGTTCGACTCACGAGCAGTGGCTAAGCCAGGATTTTAATTTTGGGGGCCCAAGAAGAATTTTAAAAAATTAAACATAAATAATATTATATAAATTAAATT
>JAYDZE010562084.1:0-30904 GCA_034509125.1 Monilaria moniliformis | reverse complement strand
GCTCAATTCTAGTGTTTGGCGCATACACAACCATTATCTCACACATGAAGTCCCAATCTTTCAGATATCCTTGCACACGAACCCATCTTCCTCCTTTCTTGCTCCCTGTTAATTCGAATTTGGTCTTGTCCCATGAGACAATAACCCCTCCACCTCCACCCACTGCATTTGCAATTCCCATTGAATGTCCCCATGCCCCCACCATAGATTGATTTTGAAGTCTTGTGTCTCTTTGTGCTTTGTTTCTACCAGCCCCAAGAGAAAACAATTTTGACTAGAAATTAGATTCTTAATGGCTGTGTCTTTCCTTCCACTCCCCACTTCTTTACAATTCCAGCTAATAATACTCATTGAGAAAAACTAGACACCCCGACTGCTTCTTTCCGGAATAGGTTTTATTGCTTTATTTTCTTTGGCCTTCATTTCCTATTCCGCATTCTGGGATCTTCGATCAGGCCTTCATACGCCAACTCATGGATAACTGCATCTTCATTTTCTGTATATAGATCAAGTCTCTTCCCCAAGGCCCATGTGTGTTTTGCCTCTATCTCGTTATTGGTTGTGCTCCTAGCCACACTTCTAGTAACTCTTCTGCTTGTCTTTTGGTATTGTATCTTCTCCTGTTTTAGACTACTCTTTTGTTCCTCCACTGTGATGTCTTCTTCTCCCCTAGTGACTTCTGAGTCAGCCGCCACAACACTCTGGTTCACTTGTTGGATAGGCTTAAATCCCGGTGGAAAAATTGGTTCTTGATCTGATTGCATTGCCTCTTCTTGTTCATCTCTCCGAGTTTGAGTTTCTGCCGAACCACATGTATCGATCGGGTATGGGGTTATCTCATTCCTTGAAGATTTAATCAGCTCAATCTAATTTTGGACTTGCTTAAGCTATTCTGCCCCCACTTTCTTTTCCTTCATGGTCCTTATAGGGTCCTCATCTCCATCGTGATTATGCTCAATTCCAGGTCCTCCTATCTTCTCTTCATGATTTCTGTCTTTCTCTCTAAGTGAGATGAACCCATCTGTATCATTCATCATCACTTTTGTCTGCCTCCTATATTTTGCTTGCATCATGGTATTCCTTAAGGTGTCGGTTCTGCTTTCTCTGGTATAGCTTCCCACTTTCTCAACTGTTTCTATGTCTCATTCTTCTTCCAACCATATTGAGGGGTCTTCATCTGTCTGTATAAAAGAGTTATGGTTTTTTTCTTTTTTGCCTTGCATCTGAGTATCAATTGTCTCCATTGTTAGCCACTCATTTGTGTCACAAGCGGACTGCACGACGTGTTCGCCCTCTTCTCCTGAATTGGTGAGGCTATCTTGCTCGATATCGTTACCATTCATCGTGTAATCTCGTTTCAGTGGGTTACCATCAGCAATCTCCTTCTGTTGGACGGGCATACCTGCTGCCTTATTTTCTTTGGGTGTATTTTTTCTCACCGCTTTCTGGCCCTGTTCGCCTCCATGTGAAAGTGTTGTGGGGGATTCTTTCTTTGAGAAAGTTTGGGCCTTTCTTGTACAGAGAAGGGGCTCGATATTGAAGACGTTTTGTATAGCCCATTTTAGTTGTTGGTGTTCTTGGGCCTTGGCGCATTTAGGCCCATTACATAGAAAATTATCAAAGTAATTTCCTTTGTCGAAAGTCTTGTACGTCGAGTACACCTCCGTCAACCCCTGTAGTGGTTCAATGGGTATTTTTCCTATCCACATGTCTGGTAAAATGCTTGCCACGTGTCGTCTACGACGAGGCCATGTTCCTGCATCTCGATCCGTCAGAGGTCTTCGACCATTCACCTCCTTTCCTTCAAGGGCGTGCGCCGCCTTAGAGACCTGAACCGTCGTCGGCGTGCGCAGTAATTGACCGTTTGAGGTCTCGCTGTTATTCATCACCTGAGGACGAGGTTTGACTTACTTAAGTATGGTTCATTGTCATAGGAGTTATTGTATCTATCAAATAACTAGTTTTATTAGAATTTTCCCACCAATATGTTTGAGACATAAATAAAAATTTCTTAATCTTAAAACGAACACGGATTATTATTGCAAATATCATTTTCCGATCACAAAACCACTGTTAATTCTTAATCAAACCCCCTGAACCAATCAGAAAGTATTCTCAGCCAAACACTAATGCTACATGACAAGCATAAGTCCCATTTACTTCCAACAATGCTATCAGCCAGTTCAGATTAGAATGGAACTGTTTTGCTAAGGGCTCTATTGTTTGCTAGTCTCAAGATGATCACCTTAATCAAGTTTTTATGTAACTCGGGTTAATGATTAAATCTATCATAATCTTTAATGATTTTATCAATTTTGTTCCAACATTTATCGATTGTTGTATCAATTTTATCACAATTTTTTCAACTTGCTGATTTTGTCCAAATCATTCTAACTTGTACAATCTTATCAATCATTTTTGAGATAATTGTTTCTAAAAAATAAAATTAAAAATGAAATATACAACTTATTTTTCTGCAGAAAATAATAAACCATTTATGTCATGACTCAACTGTTTGAAGAAAATTCCTATAAAATTGATACAATATGAAAGAATTGTGACAAAATTGATAAGTTGACAAAATCAAAATTAAATTGATACAATTGCTAAAGATTATTATTATAATAAAATTTAGAAATTATGATAAAATTGATAAAATCACTTCAAATTCAGAACAAATTCAATCATTAACCTAAAAATTAACTACCATCAGCAAACAAGCAAAATAATTTTACAAAAATAAGAACAAGTTATGGGCATGTTGAGAGGTGAAAACTACACTGGGGAGATAAATAAACAGTTGCACAAGGACGACTGCAGATACCATGCTAGAATTTCTGCTTTTGCAGAGAATAAAAATACTTTTTTAACATCGAAGCAATGGCCTAAGTAAGCTGAGGAATTGGCCCAATGAGGAACCGTGACAAAAATCATCCGAACCCCCAATAATGGAAAGAAAAGAAGAGTTACAAGTCTAGACCTACCATCTGTTAATGAGAATTATCCTCGGGCTTTCTTGGGAGCATGGCCTGTCTTGCGCTTGTGACGGCTAAAATCTGACACAAAACGAAAGGTCTGACCACATCCAGCCTCGGTGCAGACATAAGGACGAGCCCCTGTATGAACACGGATATGTTCAGTTCGAGCCCACGCCCACTTGAATGTCATCTTGCACCCTTTCCACGGACATTTCAGAGGGCGATCCTCCATGTGGACGCGTCTGTGCTGCACAAGATATTTGTGAGAGAAGAATTTCTTCCCACATCCTTTCACAGGGCATATGTTTTTCATATGCATAGCGAGCTCCTGCTTTGAGCAGAAACTCATTGTGCATCCCTCCATGTCGCACGCGTACTCTGCATCCTCATCCCTCATTTTGCCTTTGTTAGAGCTGGTCAGTGCCTTGCCTGCTGGAGTTTTGTTTGTTGTCATATCTCTTTGTTGCTTCTTCACTACTGGTTTTGGTTTGGTCGATCTGGCTCCTGAATCTTTGGAAGGTTTTTTGGTTCTTTTCCGGAGTCGTGTGCTAGGCCCACCTTCCATCTCATCTACGTTGTGTGAGTTCGACTCTTCTTTCTTGCTTTTCTTTTGATTTTTCGCAGCATCAGGAGTCTCCTTTTCCCTATGCCTCGCTCTCTGATTGCTCTTTATCTGCTTCCAAGATTTACTCAGAGGATACTCTTCTAAAGAGTCATCTTCATCTTCAAGATTCTCCTTCTTCAATCTCTTGGTTCCATGCCTGAGTTGAGATTCTTCAGATGATTCATCTTGATTTTCTACCTCAGGGTTCTCTTCTTCCAGCATTCTGGATCCATGTTTTCTCTTAATCTTCTTGTGGCAATATAAACCTCGAGTTTTATCCAATTTTTCAGCTTCCAGAGATTTTTCTTCCATGAATGAGCAGCTTTCAGCATTACTCGTCTTCTTTCTACTAGTTTTACGGACTGCAGACAAAACTCCAGCAGCTAGGCTGCTGCGTTCTGATCGTCTGACATATTTCACATCAGGTTTGGTCCAGGAAGCAACTGTCGATTCCTGCTCCTGCTCTTGTGAATCCTTGTTGACCAGCAGTGGATGAGCCTGATTCGACATCCAGACTTTTCCACACCATTTTCCAGCAACAATTATCTTCCTTTGCCTGCCTAAACCCCTTCCTTCCAGCTCACCCCCAGACGTCGAGCTATCAGTTGACAAACAGCGTCCAAAGGCATTGTATATAACAGAATTGTAATGCATTTGCTTGCTGTAAAGAGGAGAGCGGCTAAGATTGGCACTGTAGAATAGGTTGAGGCCCATTTTCACAGCCCAGTCTCCGTTGCCGTGTATTGCATTCTCACTTTCTAGAGCTCGTCGTATAATTTCTTCATCCTCATCTGTTGCTTCCCGAAATGAAACTTCATTCCAGATATAATCACTATTTAGTTCTTCTGCAACTTTCTTGGCCTGTGACTCCAACTTTGGATAGTCTGCATATATTGACCCACGAATAGGTATTATAATGTTAAAAAGGAAAAGACTAACAAATCAGGGGATGCTCGTAAAAACTGATGAAAATAAATTGCGAATAATCTTAAATAATATCCAATTATCCTTTTAGCCACCATAATATGCAGGGGAACTAATTGTACGAGATAAAAGCCAAAGGATTCTCATTGCTTAGATATTTCTTAATTTCATTTTGGACTAAGCATATATGACCACTTATGTGAGAGAAGCATATTCAGATTAGTTTATTTTAATTCGTACCAGCAGAGCATAGGAAAATATTTAGGCATCATTTCACATGTAATCTGCAAAACCTCACCTGGATGACAGACAAGAAACACATCAGCTCCACCAACCTGACTGAGCCGCTTTCCCACTTGCATAGCATGCGGAAGACAGAAGACATGCAAACGAGAAGAGTCTTCATCTAGTCTTGAAACGAAAGGCATGTTTGTGGGCTGTCGTGGTGCTAAACCAGTTCTAGGTGTTCCTACAGCTTTACAAGATAAAGAATTCGGGATGTCAAGTTGGGGTTCTGTTTGATGTCTACTAAACCTATTGGTTAAAGAATTTGACTCAATCATTGAAGAACTGTTTGTATCGAACTCATCGGAAATTTCCTTCCTGCAGTTGATCTTTGCTTCGGTTTTCTCACAAGCATCTCCATTTCTAAAGTCATCAGATTTACTAGTTCTACAGCCTTCAGCGGGAAGATTAACCTCACAATCTTCGTCCTCAGACTCCAAGGAGTCACCATATGTTAAAGCTAATAGGCCGAGTGAAGAGGGCTCATTATGAGCCTCACTATCAGAAGCAAAACCCAGATTATCCTTATCCACATATCGGAGTTGATCAGCAGAATGTCCGTATTGGGTATTCATATGTATCAATCCTGCAAATGAACACATGAAAAATATACAGGAAACAGTTAGTTGCATCTATATTTATTTCAAAATAACACAAGAATCCTGCATAATAATAAACTACTTGATCTTCTCGACTTTCCATTGTCATTATTATTTTTCAAATCAAATGCAGTGCAAGACATACAAAGCCTCCAGAAGTCCATATCTATTTAAAGAATGGGTAATTGGGTAGTGCATTGTTATGTAATGATTAAATGGTATCATGTTATTCAAACAAATTAATCATTTGAGTGGTCATATAAGACTAGTTGTGTGTAGACCGAAGCACATATGTATCCAATGAAGTATTAAATATGTTCTGATATTTCCACATATACAAGCATAGAAATCCTGTAAGTAAAGAAAATGACCACACTCTTGTACTAACCATGAGATAAGAAAACAAGAATTCAGCTGATATCTGCAAGTGAAATAATACATTAAATTATAGCACGTTCTTATAAAATTGTCATATAGAACATACCTAAAGAAAGATTTGTGTTAGCACCCCTAACATGATTGGGGTCATTATCACTTTCTCCCAAATTATTAAGCATGCTGCTGCAATCAGCTGACATTAGGTACTGTGCAGTTGCTTCCGTCGGTTGAACAATGGCCGCACATGCAAAACATAAAATCCCACAAGTGACGCATGAAAAAAGTCCCTGCTGAAATTGAGAAGCTTTCTTTGATTCAGAGTATGGTTGCTCTGCATCAGGAGCTGGAGAAGGAATGTTAATACCGAACAAAGAAGAAAATGTTCTTTTATTCGCCACAGAACTCCTTGCTTGTTTTGGGCCCTGATTCCTGTCTAGTGTAGATTCATCATGAGAATTGAAGCCTGTATTCCTCAACTCAAGATCGGGACTGCATAAGCTGGGGAACAACTTGGATTTGGTTGTTGACTGAAACCCATCCATCGTATTGGAACGAAATGAGTAACTCAGAGAATTTTGGGGAAGAAGCACAATGGATGATCCTTGCCCAAGAGCACTGAGCATATCATTGTTCTGCATCATGTCCTGAAAAAATTGTTCTTTGATCAACATTTCACCTTCACCTCTCTTCCTATCCTTTAACCGAGAACTCCTCGGTTCCACTGCAATGCTCTTTGGCACTCTGCGCAACATATGTACAAAATGAAGAAGGAAACAGATTCACACTTCATAATGAACAACTAATGGCACTTATAATACATGATGTAAAAAGTCAGATCATGAAAGGTAGACTCCCTGAGATGGAACACCGAACATGAGTCAAGCAAGCTCACATAAATAAAACAGCAGGGGGTACTTACAAAGATGCGGCGGTAATTGAATAACCAAATGAATCTAAACCATCTTCCTTAAGACAAAAGGATCTCAAAACAAGTTACAGAAAATGCATGAAATGCTCAACCTCGATATATTCAACTTGCTATTTCAAATTGGCTGCAGAAATTGAAAAACTTTCTATGTTGAAACAAGAAAAAGTTGTGTGATCTATAATGACAGTTGACATAATGCTGCTCTGTAGTTGGTATCATTCACGTAGCTAAATCCCAAAGTGCTTAGCTTCTTTCTGCTTGCATTTCATTGAAGTTATATTATGAATATTTTATCTGCTTAAAAGGAGCCAGAGCATAATTATTTTATTTTGCATATTATTAATATATTGGATTATACTTATTTAATTTGACATTTGCAACGTTTTTGCAAATGGATGAATGATACAAGTACTGATTTTTTTTCAAATTCCAGAAGATAACCTTATCTTTATATGATTCTTGACAAATGAGATCTGGTTTCTAGCATCATACGTAGAAGATGAATGAAGGAGATCCTTATTGCGGGAATCCCCAAAACGTAATATCCAATAACCCACTTGATCAATAGACACATTCATGATAGAACATCCTATACAATAGAAGTGAAGGTGGACATTGAGAAAATAAATAAGATTGTAAGGTAAATATGACAATGGACTGACTGGGCGCCTAGACACAAAAATGCTGAAAATACAGCCCAGTTGACCATAGGAAACAGGTTATAAGTACAAAAGCGCTTCTTCAATCTCAACACACACAATATGTGTGTGTGTGTGTGTGTGTGTGTGTGTGTGTGATTATCCAACATGATTGGTACAATAAGTCTGCAATATTCTTAACAAACAATCAAAAACTAAACACTATGAACTTAAAATTTCCAGAACAGAAATTAACAACGAAGCCTGTAACATAATAGACGTTAAGGACAAAATTTCTAAACTGAAACAAAGAGCATTCACTTTCAAAGAGAAAACAAACCTCGAGCACAATGAAAGTGCTAGGTCGTAGAGTAACTGAAAATGAGAAACCATTGGAGGACAATTTATAGCTGCCCTACGAATTGCAGCTTCTTTTGCAACCCTCAACCATTCAGGAGTAGCAATATTAGCAGCTTCTCCGCAATTGAATCCTAAAATTGATAGATCAAATAGGCAAGTTAAGCATGTCTTTATCATCACAGATATCGATACCAAATAACTTGTTTATGTACCGCAAACTTGACGGATAAATACTGGAACCGGACAAACTGTGACGAGTGCCTTACCGTGACTGAATCCTGAGTGATAAGCCCTTGGGAAAGTAACTACAAACTCTCCAGCATTTTGTACCAGCCTAAATCCACAAGTAAACGTGTAAGTATGACTCAAATGTAACCAATGACTGGAGTCGTGACCACTAACTGATAGGAACCAATGATACTATTGAGTTATTACTATTTTAATTATTTATTTTTTGGGGAAACTAATTAATTTACTGAAGTACAAGTAGTGGACTGTCCCTCAGTTGGAGGTACTAGGCAGTATATAAATATGATTTATGTCATTAGATAGTTTAGCAGAAAATCATTACATTAGTGGGCTAGCAGTAAGGCTCTGTTAGCCAGGCCATTTGGTTTAGCATTTAGGACTCCCCAGAATTGCTGGGAAGGTGTTATGCATGATAGAAAATAGAATTACTCGGAGTTCTTGTTTTTTTGTTGTTCCTTTGAGCAATTGATTAGTTTTTCCCTTCTTTCACTACAAGTTTGATCTTAAACATGAAACCTAGTCAAATATTTAAATATGGTAGCTATTTAGCAAAAACGGTGTGAAATTGTAGTAGTAAGCTAAGTCCTCAAAAGTACTTGCAGCCTTTTATCACACACCTATGTTCCATATATTCTACAAATGAAATATAATCTAACCAAAGAAAAACGCATCAAGGGGGTTGGTTACCTCACCGCCAGGGGTTAATAAAACTAAATCCTTCTACTCAAATATGAACACAAATCATACTCCCCCAACAGTAAAGGGCATAAAAAATTTGAAGATGAGACATGTCATAGCCAATTCACTGCTCATTGTTGTTTCTTTGTAAGAACTAAGAGTATTCTTCCATTGACATTAATCGATACACAGGAACACAGAGCACATATAGTTATTACCTGCAGCATGGAACACCGGCATTAAGAAGCACTTCCGGGGACATGACTGTGGTCTTCTCACCAAGAGTAGCAAAAGTAACTGAAAGAAAATGCACTAATAAACTTCATAGGGAGATTTAAACCGAGTTCCAATTACAAAACAATCTGATTTTTTAGAAAAGACATTGTCATTAACCATGACTCCAGTTTCATTGACCTTCGGAGAAAAATCAAAAGGGCAAATAGCAGTAAAAAGTTTGTAACATTTGTCAATATGCATCATGAGTGTTATATCTCATTTATTACTTAATCATAACAGCTAGAACTTTCTAAATCACTTTCCTTCAGACCTGGGTCAGATTTAATCTAACAGAAACAATTCTTAAGAGTTAATAACAAAACCCAAAAGTTGAGAATCGCTCAAGTAACTTCTTTATCAGTGATACAGCTAAAGGAATATCATGGAAACAGAGCCTACCAGCTCCACACATCCTACTTGAAAGTTTTGTAGTGTGAACATGTTTTCAGATGTTTTAACAAGAGCATGCACAGTGCTTCTGACAGAAGTCCAAATCAAAAGGGGGACCTGTTAGGGATACTCAGTATTTTCAATTTTATATTTGTAGAAGAATTAATATCGATAATCATATGCAGGCGTCAAGTTCTCATTTCAGCAAGATTTACAGGGGTATGCAGTAGTTCAAATGCACTAACAAATTGCAAATTGCCTTCAAAATTAAAGTTATTGTATGCATCGATCATGCTCAATTACAAAATCAGAGGCAATTGTATCTCTAAATGCTCCATTGTTTTGATAATGCACTCCCCTTTTGAACAGTTTGTGTTAATAAACCAATCATACTAAAGAACAGACCTTATGAAATACTATAATGTCAATGCCTGCCTTCTATGCCTGAGTAGACTATATAGTATAGACCTCGTCTAAGTTATTGAAGATAAAGTGTTTATCGTACATGTGGCATTATAGCTATGATAATATATGCCTAGTATAGAACAAGTAGTGATATTTAACAGTAACGAAAGGCTGATAAACTCCACAACTTCAGAAAACAAAATGTTGTTATTCTGTATATATCTTTTTGTTTTACGTATCAAAACAAGAACAGACTGTTGCAAATGTCTTATTAGCTTCTAAATAAGAACAGACCAAACTACGAACTTTTTCTCAAACATTCAAACACAGGATTTTCCAGCATATAAGGCAAATATCTATGTGAAAGATAAGATTATATAGCATGGAATGGCTGCTAATGTTTCCGAAGTGCAATGTGCAAAGAAGAATAACAAACTGAAAATGAAATTACAGTCGTTTCCAAAAAAGAGTATCTGAGTTTTCCTTTTCATTTTGTTGACTTAGATGCCTATATTGATCAAGAACTAGATGCACATGGTTTGGATCAGGCCCACTTAAGTGGACAAACCAAAACAGGTAAAGGTACCAAGCTGCTGTAATATAGAGCACCAACAACTGAAAATGAAGAAGCAGCTACTACTTTTCATCTCCTTTCCTTTTAGTTTTCATCTCCTTTTTAAAGACAGTATACAGTGAGGATTCTAACCTGCAAAATCTACTCTTCCCTACACCTGCAAAATCTAGTCTTTTTAAAGACAGTATACAGTGACAAATTGCCTTTCATTGTCCTGCTGATACTAACCTTATATGTGCTGTACATTCTCCACAAAAGTTTATCCAAAACAAGCACAAATTTGTGTTCTTTATGTCATGTATAAGTATCTCCTGTCTCACCTCTCTCTCTCTCTCTCAAAATCCAGGTGCAATCATGCAGTACTACTTGCCATCTTAATTAATGGCATGACTTGACCAGCTAGAATTAATCGGATAGAAGCACTAACAAGTAGTCACAATATCTTACAGTTGATGAGAAGTTATGTTATGTAATAGTTATTCCATTACTACATGATACATCATAACCAGATAAGTTGTTTGAGGATTATTTTTTGTTTGAGGATTATTTTTTTAGTGTTAAGATAATGGTGAATTAGTGATATAAAAACAATGAAGGGCGGTTTTTCTATCATTTTTCAAAATTTTGAGATATGTTTCTATCATTTGTCTATATTTTTGCATTTTATATTTAACCTTGTGGCGGTTTTTGGGTCGACCACCATAAGCCGCCATACGCCATTGACAACATTGGCTACTACACATGCACCAGCAGAGCAGTGCCCTGTAACAGACCATACTATTAGGTGGCTACTATAGTGGCCAGCAAAAGACTATTCGCGGATCAATGTTCGTTTTGGGCCAGATGCGAAAGTGCTTCTTTCCATTCTACAAGCCATGGGAGGATATGGCGCTTAAGAAACTGGTGCTGGGATAGATAGTAATTCCCAGTTAATGGTGCTTAAGAAACTCTAGAAAGTGCTTGTTTCCATTCCACTCGAGTACCCATTTATCACTTCTAAGAACATATGGCACAATTCACAGTTCACATATAGTAATTAATAAAGATGCTTGCAGATATGAAAAAATATTCACTCTAAAATGGCCTCATTTATCACTTTGACACATAGCATAGTTCACAGTTAAAGGTGATGACTTCATGGGAAATAGAGAAAGGCTTGCAAGTTACAACTAAATACAATTGCCATGTGTCACTTGAGAATAAGGATTAAATATGCCAGGTTATCAAAAAGTTAATCCCAGGGATTCGTGGAATGACTATTGGGCCTCAAGGAAAAGTTGCTAGTGCAAAGCTTGAAGTGTGTTGGCTCTAACAAGACACAATTATTGGGATAAAGAGAAGATAACCCAGCGTATTCCAGCGAATAATAGCCCTTATTATGAGTGAAAAATTGACTAGCTAGCGTTTACTAGAAAACACAAAATTTGGAACTTGATAAAATAATTAATTTTTCTTACAAGCCAAGGAAGAGCATGTGATAACTATTTTCAGTTCCTGTTTCCTCAAGGATTTTTTTTAATCTAAAGTTACACTTGTAATCACCTTCAAAAATATTCTAATTTTTTTCGTAAATTATCTGTCCTGGTGAGCACGTCAAGGCCTAATTTCATAAGGGACTGAGAAATATCGAATTCTTAAAATGAATAATTATATACTTTTCTAGAGTCCAAATCACCTCGCAAGTTAAGTTTATAAATCCTAAAACATTTCCCAAAAGATGTGTACACTGCATTTTCTAAATTTAGAATACATAGAATATTTTTGACCTAGCTAAACATAAAAAACAATTAGAGGCCTAGTCATTTACCTTTTAAGGAACACAAATTAACTAATTGAACCTTACTCTGAAAATTAGTTAATTTGTCAATTAGTTAATTTGTGTTCCTTAAAATGTAAAAGACTAGGCTCCTACTTGTCATTGTTTTATATTTAGCCAGGTCCAAACTATTCAATGTATTTTAAATTTAGAAAACGCAGTGCTCACCTATTTTGGGAAATGCTTTAGGATTTATAAACTTAAATTACTGGCCAGATGATTTGGACTCTAGAAAAGTATAGGATTATTCATTTTAAGAATTTGATGTTTCTAAGTCCCTTATAAAATTAGGACTTTACGTGCTCAACAGGACAGATAATTCACGAAAATAAACTAGAATATTTTTGGATGGTGATTACAAGACTAACTTTAGATAAAAGAAAATTTTCAAGCTGATTAAGCCTTACCCTCAAAATTTTTTACACAACCTACCAATTGAGCATTATCTAGAAAGTGACATTGAATGTGTAACATCCTTTAGCAACTGAATGAAACATTGAAAAGTAAGTTATCTGTCAAATACCTGGACACATCATTCTCAGATATGTAGCATGCCTAGGCTCGAAACTGACTTCAAGAAAACTATTATGTCGGATCATATGTTTTCAATGCAAGACTACGAGATCATATGCAGACACTAGTGTCAGCTGCTGCACCTACTATTTATAGTTATTATCTCAAGAACTTTGCCTAATTTGAGCATATTATGGTAATTTCACGTGAGCAAAAGCATATACCAAATCAATGAAGGCTGTAGTCTGCATATGGTGGTAAAAGTTAAAACCATGTCGTTACCTAGAGGATTGGCCTCTCCGCCATATCCATGCTCCCTAATTACTTCCTCAAACGCAACAGCTGCCTCCTTGGGCACGCCATACCATGTCTTCCCGGAGCCAAGATGCAAATAGTTCATGCTATGCAAGTCATGATCCTCCACATGCCAGGCAAACCAACTAAACATCATAGCTACATACACCATAGGTGAAGTCACCCCCGGTATCTCCTCCTTCATAAACCTCAGCAACGACAAATTCTCCCTCGACAGTCTCCTCATATTCCACTCAGTCTCCCCTACCGTCATCGCCCCCTCATTCTTCTTCCCTCCGCCCTTGTTCGCCACAAAAGCCGACCCAGGCATGTCATTGGCATACTCAACGGAAAGGGGCTTATCAACCATGGCATTCCAATAGAGGGTCTCAATGTCCAAAGCATTCAACACCTTCTTCGCGTACTTTTTCAGATAATTCTTCTCGAAATTCCTCGCCTTGGCTTCGAATTCAGCTAGGGTGTACCTTTCCCCACTCTGCCACACGGGTTTCTGCACGGGGCGGTGCTTCCTCGGGCAGAAGCCGATCTGCTGCTGCCGTGTGGTGAAAGTGGGGCCCAATTCGGAGCGGGCGAGAAGGGATTTGTTCAAATTGGAGACAACAGTTTTCGTTGGAGCAGCAGGGAGGGGGGGAACTATCTTGCAGATACCATACTTGGAGGCCTCTTTCTCAATCTTAAAAATGTAGGCAATTGGATCTTGAAACTCAGCGAGAGAGGGATGGTACGCTGGGGCCACCGCCATCGATTTCAGCCATGGAGAAACCTCAATATTCCCAGCAGCAGTCGCCTCCACAGCCATTATAAAACCGACCCGCCCAAAAGTGAGAAGAACTTCTAACAATCACACACACTCACCCACAAGCAAGTAATCGCTCCACATTTGCATATGCATGCGTGTACAAGAGAGATCTGAAGGGTTCATGAAGGAAGCGTTGCGGAAAAAGGAAAATATCAAAAGAGAGGAGTGAGCAGTCAAATGATACTTGTTGAGAATCTTTTTTGCTCTATTCTTCCATTTTTCTGAGGGGGTTTCGTTTTTGTAGTGGTTTTTTCTTTTTTCCGAGTTTTTTTTTTTTTTTTGGCCTCTGTTTTTGGTTTGGGGTCTCTTCCTGTCCTCTGTTTATCGGTTGCTAATTGAACAGAGGAAAAGGGAAAGTGAGGGGTGAGGGTGAGAGGGGGTGCGTTGTGGGTAAAAGGGTGGGAAGCGGACAGTGGTTTTAAGGAGTCAAATGACCGTTTTACAAGTGGGCCCATTCTTTCTTACTCTTTTCTTCTTCTTCTTTTTTTCTTTTTTCTTAAATTTTCAATTTTGGTCGATGTAGTTTATTTATGATAAAATGATTGTTCAAAGTGCTTTTATCTCACTTATTGTCTCAATATAATATGCTAATGATAATGAATATGTCCTGATACAAATATAATTGTAAAAAATATTCAGTGTTTTTAAAAAATAACTTTTGTGTTTTAAAAATAATGAAATTTGGGTGATGATGTGGCATGTCTGAATTCGCATGTGCAATTTCTTATGTGCTCGCAACATCTAACATGAACAAACTCAAGGAACTCTTTTCAGGGCTGCACCTGACAAAAACAAGGCTCTAGGCGAACAATAAAAATGAGCTTTTTTGTGTTGTCTTAGGTGTAGAATGATTAATGTTTGATACTGAATGTCTCATGTTCGACACTATTGTGGCACGATTTTTAGATTTAATGTTACAATTATATAAAAAAATGAACCCTTTATCTATAAAGACGTATAATATATATATGAGACATGCTAACATAATAAAAATTGAAATTTTAATTAAAAAAATGAACTCTAAGCATAGAGTTTTCCACTACAAATCATAAAATTGTTAACCCTCAAAATCTTAATTGAAGGTTAATCAATCTCAATCATCAAATCAAAATGAATTGAAAGTATGGTGAGCTGCAAATATCAAATAACATATATATAAATATATATATATATATATATATATTGCAATATTCAAATTATACAAGAAGATTTACTATATATTATTGAAAAATTAATAGATTTTCTAAAGATATTTTTATGTTAGCAAAATGACGGTCTCAATCGAAAAATCAAAATTAATTAAAAATTTAGTAGTTTATAATTTTTTATAAAAATGCTAATATTTATTACACAATTGAAATTATAAAAAGAAAAGTACTAAAATTTGTTAATGGAATAACAAATCAACTCTCTCAAACAAGCTCAGTGATATGTGTATTTAGAGATGTCAATCAGGTCAATCCATTAGATTTCGAATCAGCCCTACTCATGTCGCGGGTTAATCGGGTGCGGGCTCATTGGGCTGGACTTTATGGGTTATAAATTTTCAACAATAACCCTAAAAATCTAGCAATGAAAATTAACTTGTGCATTTTTTATTCTTAAGGATCCTATATCTATAGTATATAAACATATATAAAAAAAATTAAAGATATAAATCATACGACAAGAATAAAATTCAAAGTCTAAAACATTCCAAAAAAAATCGAAGATTACAAACATAAAACTAATGATAAATTGTTCAACAATAATCTGGCCTCACAAAGTCAGAGTGTTGCAAAATAAATCTAAAATCTAAACACTTTAATAACATTCTTATAATGGATCTAAGAATTGACATAGGATAAGAATGATGTTTGATAAATCTCAAGTTGTTGAATAATTTAACATATAGAAATAGGTTACAATGGATCTTGACATGTTAAAAGACCTAATTTAAGATTTGTAAAGTTAAAATGAAATATAAATACACTTCGATAAAATTTAAAGCATGTTTAAAAAATTCAGAATATTTCTGTTAGTGGACTTGAATTTTCAATTCGTTTATATGTTATTATATCATATTAATTAAAAAGTAATGCATGTATGCATTAAATATAAATTGGAGGGTTAATTTTATTTTATTTTTTGTGCAGTTATTCATTTTATCAAATTTATCATTAAAGTATCGAACCAATTGTCAAACAAGCCGGAAGAATAGGAAATAGTTGCACATAGGGCCAGCCCATTGGGTTTCTGGTTAATCCTACTCGTGTTGCAGGCTAATCGGATTGGAATATTATGATGTTAGAAATTTTCAACCATAACCTTCTAAATTTTGCTGGCTATTCGGATTAGGCCCGTGGATTTCATGTTGAACTAATATCCCTATATGTATCAAATAGACCCACTTTTAAAAAAATAAAAGGTTGCATTGGGTGGACTTAGGTTTGAACTCGGGTCATCCAAAAAGTAAGCATGAACACTCGCCAAAGCACCACAATAACAACATTGTTAACTTTTAGTATTAAACTTTCGGGCCCTGGGCCATTGCTGTAATAATCGTCATTTTCATTAACTAATATGAGCTATTAGTTTGCGCTTAAGGATTTTCAATTTGAGAATTTGATTGCTTACCTATAAATTAAAATAGTATTTTGCATTCTTAATTACCAAAAGAAAGAATGAAATAAGAATCGAGAAACGGAACAACGAAGGGCTGCCCACGCACGGACAGCCCCTCAATGACCCGACAGTGGGACTGCTGGTAATTAAATTTCCCGTTTTAATTACTTCAAATGAATTAGATTTACTTAACTAAGAAAATTAAGAATAAATGAATCCTCGATTCTAATCAAGAAAGACGCAAAATTTATCGTTGGATAAATTTTAAAGCATGAGATAAAAATTTATTCGTCCTTTAATGGATATGCTAAAGAGACTAGACATAGAAGGCATGCTTTAATAGAATACGTACATATCACGCAATTATGCAAATAATTCCTTGAGCTAAAATTTAGCTTACCTTGTATAAAAAGGGCAATCACGAAGAGGAAAGACGATTCAATCACCAAGGTATTATTCCAGATCAAGGAGAAAGTCGAGGTGGGTTTTTCTGTCCAACTATGGGCTCTAATATACTCAAATATTAAATACATGCGAGAATGTTATGATCTTGATTTCTATTTTAAAACTCAAACTCAGGTTCGTGGATTTAAAGTTATTGTCATGCCAAAAATATTTGTTTTATGAGAATGTCTATCTGTTGGCTATGCCAAATGATATGAAATCGAATTCGGGTCCCAGAAACGGTAGTGTCCCACCTCGGACTAGTGTACACAAGGGGACCGTGAGTCATCGAGCGGGTTGGCCAGTCCAGTGACCGTAGAAGGTGGCCACCTTCCCGGGACAAGTTATGAAAGGGTGACCGTGGGAGGTGGCCACCTCCCCGACACGTTAAGATCGGATATGGCTTATGAAGAAGAGAACTTAGACTGCGTAGTCGAAATTTAAGATCACAAAAGAAAGTTAGTAAACTCGGTCCTTTTTAATATAAAACCCCCGTGCTTTATTGTGACGGCGTGACAATATTTTCAAATGTATATGTTTTGGCATGTGTTCATTGAGTACTATCGTTCTCAGCTCTGCATATATTTCTAAATGTGCAAGTTGAGACGTTAATGAGGAGACGGGTTTTCTGAATACGTTTGAGAATGTTCCCTTCCTAGACAAGACTCTCGGAGGTGAATGTATTCACACATGTCACCGTGTTCTATGTTTTTCCGCTGAGTAAAAGTATGAATTAAGGAATAGATAATGTGTATTCCTTCTAATACTCTGATTTATCATTTTCTTGATTGTAAGACTATTCTATTCCACTATTCGTGTAATTAGTACATTTTTATTGATGAAGTTATCAATTGATGTCCTTGAGGCATATATCAAATTTGCTACCCCTTTCTAATCTCGCTTCTTAATCCCCATCCCCAGTCACGAAAACCGAGCTTTATTATCCTTAATATAGTACGGCCGTGACTGTCGCCTAGGCCCACACACCTTCAGGGTCGGCCTCGACTATTTTTTTTCTCTCATCTTCCTATCAAATCCCTAATTTTTTCTCCCATTTGAAATCACCATTTCCTTCATCGGTGAGAGCCACCACCGACATCACTCATTCCTCTAGTCCCTCATAGTTTCTAGCTAACACTGTCGTTGTAATAGCAGCAATGTTGTCTCTTTCTTCTTCGGCCCACAACCAACCAAGCCATCTCCTTCATTTTCTCTAGTACAGGCAGTAGCCACCACAACTGTCATTGTTGGCTATCCCCCCGCCTTCATCCGGCCGAACATCAACAGCTAGAGGCACCACAGTCGATTCTTCTCAACACTTTATCTATTTCTCTTCTCTTCTCAACACTTGAGATTACACTTGATTGCAGCTACAAAGAAGCTAGTACATAACTTCACCTTATCTGCACTTGACTTTCATTTTTTCTGCTTTCAATAGCTAACACTTTGCTACTTACTAATTGCAACTCTTTCTTACTACGACTCCTAACTTTACAAGGTTTGTGTAAAGGGATTTTAGTTTGGTTTTTCAACTTAAGAAACAAACTATTCCAAATAACAGTTTGACCAAGGCTAAGCGTATAATATTATAATGAAAAACTTAGAATGAAAGAGAATGTCTATTGGCATCCTTGAATAGATTTATCGAATAAATTCGAAGGATTCACTAAAAACTTGGAGAAATTCTCTTATTTGAAAATAGTTGTTTGCGTAGAGTGATATGCTAAGAATTCTTGTAAGCTTGAGATTTTGAATGCGCAGCTTTTGGATAACTTTCAAAGGTTGGATGTCATTGGGACGGAAGGATGAATAATGTCGTTGAAAGAAACACCAATCACATATGTTCCATTTGTCATTTGAATTGTTCCATTGAATCCAAATACATCACTTTTTGGCACTTACACCATAGTACAAAAGCATATTTGCAACCTTGTACTTCAATCTGCGATATCAGATTCTCTACAGATGCGCTCTGATATTTTGTAGTCAAACATGCAATGCTAATGTTGACCCCGTGTTTCTTCAGGGAGACGTATTCGAGTAGACGTTAATTCTTCAGTAGTACTTGTCTGTCTTTCTTCAGTAGAATATTGCTAAATTATTCTTTCAGCATCTTACAGACTTTAGTACTTTCAATATGTGTTATCATCAGTAGTTCCAAGCTTTATATTGATGTTATTTTGTTGAAACCTGTAAATAGGGATGTCAATTTAGCCCGAAACTCATGGGTTGACCCGATTAACCCGACAACCAGACATGGTTAGGGCTGAAAAATTATAATCCGAAAATAATCCCAACCCAAATGACCCTAAAGCGAATAGCCCGCAACCCGATAGGGTTGGCCCGAAGATAGCCCGAGCCCTATAGGGTTGACCCGAAAATTAGCGAGATCTCATTATTTAGTTTTCAAACTTCATTACTTTAATTTTTTCCAACTTCTGAAAGTTAGTATAATTAGATTTTTTTTCAAATATATGTGAAATGCATTTTGATTCAATATTAGAAAGTTATATTTGTCATTTCACTTTTTTATATTTTACTATAACAATTAATATAAAACATTTAGATTCAAATTTTAAAAAATGATAAACATTTATAAAAATATATGTTCTTACTTCTCTAATAGTTACAATAAGTTTTGAGTTAAAGCGACATCATTTATTGGTGTATTTCTTTGTTAGAAATATATAATTATCAAGAGAGATTCGAGAGATGAGTATTGATGCATGATCGAAGATGAGAGAACTCATTAATCAAATAAATGAATAAAAGAACACATCAAACTTCGATTTTTATGTAATTTGTAAAAATTAATAATGTCAGTAATAATTTTTAATGTATTAAATCAAACTAAATGTACAAAAAAACAAATAATGCTAGTGTGGACTAAATTATATCAGTATTCTCATGATATGTAGTATAACATTTTATCTCTCTATCTATACATAATATATATATATATATGTATGTATGTTGCTTTGTGGTATGATTTAAATGAAGAAAAAATATGTAATGAAAATGTTTAAGTTATGTCTTGTATATTTTACTTCTTGACACACCATTCTTTGAATGTACAAAAACAAACAAATAAATAGCATGAGTTGTAAATATATCAGGCCGGTGCAATCGATACTTTCTGAAGCTCCACAACATATTCAAGGGTGGCTGATGGAGGAATTTGGTGACCTTCACCTAAATCAGCACCCCCTTCTCCAAACCCCAGATTTGGTGGAATAGTCACTCTCCTTTTCCCGCCTGCTTTCATATCTCTTAATGCATATTCCAGACCTTCACATATTCCTCTACCATAAGGCCTTGAACCCAACACAAGAGCTATTGCCCTTTTCTCAAATGTGTCCACAAACACCTCTCTGCTGCCTTGCACGACCCCCTTCGCATTGATCACCACCAAGTCGCCTGTCCGCGGTGAAGAACCGCCTCCCACTCTCACTTCATAATACCTAAATTAGTGTATTAATTACAAGGGTATGAATTCACCTAATTTACAATATCGGTGCAAATTAGAGACCCTATATATATTTTTTCGATCTTCAAATTTGGCGTAACATTCTCCATTTAATGACATGGTAATATTTTGATACGTAGATATTCTGCATGCAACCGAACGACAATGTTTCACGTAGATAATGACATCATGTGACAAATCTACGTGTAAAAATGTTAATGTCATGTCAAATTCCGACGAACGGAAAAAGTCAAGGCTGTCTAATTTGATACAAATGCAAAGATGAGATCTTAATTGTAAAAGATCCAAAAGTCGTGTCGAAATTTCAAATTGGGTGAAATGTAATGCATTACTCGGCAATTAACCCTATCTAAAATTATTGATCAAGGAATTATACACATGTTATCACAAGACTGTGTACCTTATGCCGTTTGGCAATACAACCTCTTCTTCCTTCTCAACATATCTGCAGAATTGGACCATTAATCAGCAAGTGGTCTAATTATCTCTCCTGTGAAAAGTTCTTCCCTTTTCCGTTTCATTTTTACTGTACGAGAGATAGCTAATTAACTAGTTAATTTCTTGGTTGAGTTGAGCTCAATTTCGAAAAATATTTGAATTTTTAAGATAATAGTTAATGCACTATTATTATTAATTTTATGGGTTAAATGCCTGTAAATTACTAAACTTTTACTACTTACTGATTTTGCATACCAATTTTAAAATTTTCATGTAAATTAAATATTAATTATTGATTTTATATGATTTTGCAATCATAGAAGATTTCGATCAATGTTTGTGCTGACATGGATAGCTGGGAAATTGACGTGGAAATGGCTCAGACGCAATGGCGTTGTTTTATTTGTCGCCAATTATGTTACGTCAATTTCCCAGCTATCCATGTTAGCATGAACATTGACTGAAATCTTCTATCTTGCAAGATTAGATAAAATCAATAACTAAGTAATTTACATATATTTTAAAGTTTATGCAAAATCAGAAAGTGGTAATTATGATCGAATAACCAAAATGTTATCTATTTGTTAAACGTTTGAGAATTAGCGGCAAGTACGGATTTCGTAGAGTCGAACTTAAAGAATTGCCAGATTTCACATTAATTTATAGTTCGTCAATGCGAAGCAACTTTTCAGAAATCTTACGATAAAAAGAAGGTAATATGTTTTTTTTTATATATATATAGACGATCACGATCACGATCGCGATCAAATGCAGTCTTGTGAAGTCTTGAATTAATCCGCAACGTAACTTAATAAACACGAAGCAAACTAAGGATACCTTGTGCGTGCGTCTTCTCTTGAAACTTCCAAGCGAGTCTTGATTTGTTCAGAAATGACTCCAACAGCGAGAAAAGCAACCCATGCTAGACCCGCGCCGATGCCGAACCGCCTCGTCAACGTCGAAGCAATCCAGTCAGTTGACTCAGCAGTTGTTCTCGGCGGCGCAGGTTTGTTAGGCGTTTGCTCCGCCCCTTTGGTGGTGGCCGACGGCGGCAGTTGCGGCGGTGGCGGCGGCTCTACTGAGTTTGAACTGAGATGATGAGTTGGGGCAAGAACTGGTGGCTTGGATTGCGGTGGAGTTGGTGGTTGTGAAGTTGTATAGTAATTGCCTCTTGTTTTTGGGAGTGATAGAAATGGCGGAGAGGAAAAGAACGAAGCCATTTTTTCTTACAAACTGAGCAGATATTCCCTCGAAAATTTCGGATATGAGATGAATGATGAATATGTGTGTATGTTTAGCATATGGCCCTACCTTATCATTAATATGATAAGGATTTTTGGACTATGAGAAACTCCCGTGAAAAAGTTAATTTCTTTTTCATTAAAATGTTAAAAGTTTGTTTTAGTTGATAAATTTAAATACTTTAACTTCAAATCATTTTAAAGCTATTTCCATAAAATTTAAATAAAATGAGAATAGGATACAAATTCATTTCACATGGATGAATTAATAAAATAATCTCTCAAAGATTAACAACCCAAGTCTGAATTCCAGCAAAAGATTGAGAATGATACTTATGTACTCAAAATTAAATGAGTTCTTATTTGAATATCTCCCTACCTATATAGTAGCCATTAAATATCTAACTATCACAGAACCAACAAATTGTCGCAAAGTTCGGTTTTCAGTCTAGAAAAATTACATGAGCATCAAAGAAAAGATTACATGGCTCGTCAAATGCTAAGAGTTATTTTAGCTCAAATATATTGAAAATAAGCTAACATCCAAATAATGACATTTTCTGCCTAAAGCTTTTTAAAAATGATCTTATTTAAGTTTAAAAACAATAATGATTTCTAAGGAGCTATGTAACTTTCTATGATAAAAAATAGAATTTTGGTATGCATAGTTCGAGATTTTTCCGTATAAATGTCAGCAATTCAGACATATAGTTGTATTTACATATAGTTCTGAGACATTTCCATTAAAAAACTTAATTGCTCAAGTATTAATATGTAATTTTCTCTATAAATAAAAATGGGTAGTCTAAAACCCCCAGCATTTGTCGAATTTAACAAGATTTTGCAACGAGAAAGGTAGGGTTGTTCCATTTTAGTAGGCTTCTATTTCAAATATATATTATTTCCTTCTAGAAGGACTGATCTGTTGTTACATCACATATTAAATCCATAGAGGAAAAACACATGTAAATAAGACTATCTGAAAAGAATACAAACAGTAAACCTTGCAGTAATATCGCCATCTTCAAAAGTTGCATTCTGCATTGGCAATTCTAAAGTAGACTTAGTAAGGCTTCCTTGTATATAAATCATCCTGCATTGCAGACCCTAGGGGGCGTTCGCGATTGCATGACTTGCACACGGTGTTACGACTAAAATTCATGAAATCGCAGCTGCAAGTAAGAAAACAACACGTTAGAAATCAACCTCATCGGTCAAAAAAATAGGCTAACTGCATCTGCAATAAAGTGGACTTACTTGGGGCACTCCCAGTCCCCAGGTTTTAGTTGCCTCGGGGGACGTGGTCCTTGACAGCGGAAACACTGCTTGTTGCTTGCGAAGTTCATAAAGGAACACCTAAATCACAGGAGACAGAAAATTAAACCACCAGCAAAGGAAAAACCTGAAAAGTGGGATACCCAAACACCCGAAAATTGACATTAGCAAGATAACAATGTAAAGCACTGTAGGTCCTCTTTATGGTTTAATGTCAACATAAGGCTTATTTCAGGGGCAGCAAATCTGGTTGGGTGGGTTGAAACATTATTCACAAAGACATCCCAAATCTGACCTGTTCAATTATTCTTGTCGTAAACATGGACCATGAACCAGAATCCACTGTAATCTATTGGAGGAAGGGGTTTAGATCTTCAAATTGATAAATAAGACACACCAGTTTACTTAAAGAAGAATATGTGAGAAGCGTCTTTGCAAGATGAGACGTGTAAGCGACTTACCACCTTTAACCTTCCTTGGCATTGCAACCTAGCTTTCAAGAGAACTTCTTAGATAGATCCAAGACCAAGTTCCTATCATTCCCTTATGAGTTGAAGTACTTTCAATTACATTAACAAAGAGCTTATCTCCTCCAATTGAAAGTTCACAAAAATCTAAGAGATTGAAGGGCATGAGTAATTACAAATCGGAAACACAAAGGATAGGTCCGTGATTGTTAGGAGATATATGGCACAGTAAGGGGTACAACATTGACAAAAATTCCCAAAATCTCACTTTGTTACCACCTCTAACAAAACCTTTAGGGGATATTGGTGATGACTTACATAGAAATAATATAGGAATTCACCACATTTTGATCAATTGCATAATTTTTAGCTTCTTTGATTGTCTAATCCTTCAAATATTAACAATCTAATCTATAACCTCCCTTACTCATACATAGAAATCATTTTTTATTTATTTTTAGGAATTTAGATGGAATCATTATTAACCATTGATATATAAACTTCCATAGACTTTAAAAAGTAATTCTATCAGCAAGCCAACATCTCATTGGTTATCTGCAACCATATTTGCTTTAGGTAAACTATATACACCACAAATATTTATTTTTCTTCTTGAGATAAACTTTTAGATTTTAACAAATAAACTTTTCTTATCATAACTTTTTATTAAATTGTTTAAGGCCAGCATGAAAAGGATATATAGGTATCTAATAGGCCATTCACCCACTGTAGAACCAACCATATTTGCTGAATTTGTGAGATTGCCTCCATATTAATAATGCTTAGTGACATGCTCATATCGATATTAATCATCAGCCCAAGATGCCAAGAATCTTCAACAGCCACAGTAGACTAGATTCACTTGCATCAAGATTTTTTTTTTTTAAAGTAACATAGTCAGCACCAATAATTAAACCTTTCAGAAGTGACATCCTCTTTGCCTTGTCAATCAATCTACTCAGGAACATTATTTAAAATAATTCTGGGGGGATCCCCTTGCCAACCAAGCACCACTCGTGCTCCTACTTAAATTTCTTTCTTTAGAAACCTTCACCAAATCGATCAACTCATTGTCGAAATTTCTCAAAATTTAAACCATTCTAATTTCTGCATTTAACCAAATCTACCATATCATATTGGCCCCAAGGCCCCAAACCAGAGTAGCAAGCACTATAACATTTAAATCAAGCTTTGAGAAAATAAACCAACTTTTAGTGCAATTGGAAGGCATAGAAGGAACCGGGATTGGAGAAGTTAATGCATGAGCCAAATGACAAGATCATCCCCTCCACATGCCAAAACATAGATTGCATGAAAAGTTACCATGTAAAAAGTTTGACTATCCAGAAACCATAATTGGGATCCCAACCGAGCTTTTTACTGCATAAAAATTATTGATACATAATACCCGTGAACCAGGGCAGCCTCCATAAAGGCCCTTGCCTTAATATTCATATGATCTGATTCATACGACAGAACCAAAAGAACATCTTTTTTTCGAGAACTTGTTAGAATTGCGTGTGATGTGCCTAGCATTCTTATAACAACCATATTATAAGAATCTCCCTTTCCTATAAGAGCACACATTTTGTTCAAATATACCGAAAAATGCAAGCTTCTCTTTGCTCACGTAATTGGTTGCATAGATATTGTGATGGTAAGATTTTATTTTTAAAATTATAAATTATCAAAGTATATTATATTTTAATACTATAATTTTTTTAATAGATAGTGAAAATTTTGAAGACCATGAGTTCAGAGTGAATTATGAAGTTGAAGCTTCAATAATTATCGGTGTAAAATCTAATGTAATTCAAGTATTTAGAGTTTAGATTCATTTCTAAAACTTTTTGATTCTATGAAGCAAAATTATTTTTGAATAATTTATCATTAATTTTATTTTATGTAATCTGACTTTTTAGAATGTTTACACTTTAAATTTTATGCTTGTCATATGAATTTAATTTTTATATACATTTATATATTATAAATATAGAATTTTTAAGAATAAAAATATATAAATTGATTTTCATCGTTTGCTTTAGCTCGATTAGCTCGCTGGACTAGCCCGAAACCCGAACGTTTACGGGTTGGAAATTTATAACCCGATAAAATTTCAAACCAATTAACCCGCACCCAATTAACTTGTAACCCGAGTAGGGCTGCCCCAAAATTCGATGGGCTGGTCCAATTGACATCCCCACTACCATCACTACCACATTAGTACGGTATGGGATTTACTCCATAACAATTGGTGCGCGTAAAGGCGATACCCAACTAATGTGTAGTGATGGGCATGATGTGCGAAGTGTATAGGTGCGAAATATGAAATATATGAAGATATAATAGAACAGCAAAGAACTATTATAAATACCTGTAAGTGGGACAACTCTAATCCTTGTTTCCAAGGCCCTAAGATTTCTCCTATTCTAAACAATTGTCATCGACACTTACAATTAACCTCAAAGGAAGTATTTATAATAAAACACTCAAAAGACTCAACCTACTAGGACTCGACTACTATATCTTGACTCGAAAATACTAAAAGATAGAGTTGTTTATCAATAAGGATAAACATTAAAAAAAATAACTAAAAGATAACATGCTTATCTCCCAGAGATTCAACTAACAAAAGACTCCTAAAAACACTAAACAACTAATTAATTTTAATGACTAAAGAGAATGTAGGAGACGCATTGCCTCCGACCGATATCAGCATGCCCCTATATATTATTACCACTCCAAATCCTTGCACATTGTATTTTATGATGACAGATATGCACAAGGAACAAACACAATCCACAGTTCACAATTTCTAGCAGAATAACTAGTCAAGTTTGTAAGATTATAAAAAAAATTAACAATATGGCCAAATTAGATAATCAAATCATCAAGATGAATTTCAAGGAAGTAGAAATTTAGGACTTACTGAGCGCAGTTCCAATCACCCTTTTTCATTTCAACACCACCTCTACCAGTACTCATGCTACTGGCCTTGGGTCCATTTGCTTTACACTTGAGACATCGTACGTTTCTAGCAAAGTTCATGAAATTGCACCTGCAATTGATAGGTGTGAACCATGATGTTATGCTAGGGGTTTCAATATTTTAAAAGAATTAGTGAGAAAATTGTTGGGTAGATTGTGGAAAATGCAATCAGAATCAATTGCCAAAGTAAACTCAAAATGCTTTCAGATAAGAAGTTCACCAACCAAAAGCCATAGAGAAAAACAGGAAGAATATATCAATGCATCACTTAGTAGAAACTTCAAGAATACACAGCAGAAGAGAACTATTAGTCAACAAAAATGATTTATTTACAACTGACCCCACCAAAGGATGAAATGATGCCAACAATCCAAACACATAAGAGACTAATATAATGAAAAGAAGAACTTGTTGCCACCAATAGATTTGGAATAGAACAAAAACCGAAACTAAGGTTAAACAACAAGAAAAAAGTATCATTTGAAAGTGCATGTAAGAAGCCCAATACAGCATACCAATCAATAGTATGACTAACTCTACCTAGTGTAGTTAGGAGCGCGGGGCGCATCGGGGCAATTAGATAAAAATCCGGGGTGTGGGGCGATGGGGCGCGCGCCCCATGAATCGGGGCGCCTATGTGTAGAACAAACTGAGATGGAGAAGAATTGAAGAAGAAGAATAAAGAATTAATTGAGGAGAGAAGAAATGAATAAGAGGAAAAATGTTTTAGAAATGAAAAATGAGGAAGAGTAAGTTTTTTGAAATTGTGAAATGTCTTGGGAAGAGGAGAGAAAAAATGTGCAGAGAAGACAGAAAAGGTAGGCTCTGTAAAGGAGAGAGAAAATATGCAGGTGTAGAGGAGAGAGAATCTGAAAAAGAAAAGTAAAGTTTGAAAGGTGCCCCACCAAGCGCCCCCTGAGCCCCACCCGCCCCACCAGCGCCCCGTGAATGGTGCGCGCCCCAGGTGCACTTTTAATAACACTGACTCTACCTGATCCTGATTACCGACAGCCTAAGATTCTTCATCAGAACTCTATAAATACAACAATTATTTTTCAGAAACAAGTCAACCAGAGAAGAAGAAAACACTAAACTATATTCAATCATACATGATATGCAAGGCAGTGAATAAAGGAAGATCACTACATGAAGCACATATATTATTAACCATAAGACAAATAGAGGACTTTTAGGAGTAGTGCACCATCTCTGTTATACAATGCATAATATACAAGAATTCATGCAGCAAACCAGTCATTTCCTTTCTCAAATCCTGAAAGCATTACCGTAATGACTTAATTGGCAAATATTTAGTCAATCATTTGTTATAAGCGGCAAATATCTGGATGATCCATAAGATATCTTTTAAGCGTTAAAAGTGATCAACCTAACATAACCAGGGATTCAGATAGTGAGAACGAGTAGATGACTTATTAGGCTCTCAATCCACAAATATTACACCATTCATTTGAAAGAACCCTTACTTTGCAACAACTCATCCTTCCGAATAAAAATTATTGTTTATTGTCATCCATTTGTTGTTACTTATCCTTTAATAATAAAGTATATCCAAAAAGAAAAAAGATAAGAAGTTAAGATCCCTGACTTACAAGGGCATACAATAATAGCAATCAACCATAAAGGGCATGTAGGTACTAGCTAGTAAGCAGATAAAGAAACAACTTTTCAGCCAAACCACAATAATGGGCCTAATGCAGGTGAATGCAGGCAGTTTGCAAGCTGCTCAATTTACAAATCATGGTGTCAAAAATATAGCACTTCCCTCCCTTGCAGTTCATCTTTCCCATAGTTCCCCCTCCCCCCACCAAGCATTTCTCTCTTTCTCTTTCTTTTTCTTCAGGAAGAAACGGAGTAAGCTACAAAAGGACAACAGCATACAAAAATTTGCAATCTCTCGTTACTCCTTATATTACTGACAAGTTCCAGATAGAATACTTTGCAGTTTAGCTCTTTACACCAGAATATGTAACCGCGTTGAGAAAGCCTATGATTTGTCTAACAGGATCTTAACCACCGGCACAAATCGCGGTTTAAGAGGCAAAGCGGAGGTTCGGAAAAGAGATTACATAAAACAAATATTAAATAGGGCTATTTGCCCGTAAATGCTGAACTTTAGCCACTTTCTGGTTTTGCATACCAACTTCAAAATCTGCTTGTAAATTACTCAACTATTGATTTCATCTTATTTTGCAACCATTGAGGATTACGGTCAATGTTTGTGCTGACATAGATAGTCGGGAAATTGACGTGGCATAATCAGCAATAAATAAAACGCCCCTGCCTCATCGGATCCTTTTCCACGTCAATTGCATTTTTAAAGTTGGTATGCAAAATCAAAAAATGATGAAAGTTCAATAATTTACAGGCAAATAATGCTATTAAATAATGTTGTTCTTTTACCACAACCAAGGAGTACCTGACATCTATTACCACTTAACACATAAATGACTCAATAGTCTCCATAGGCACTAGGTTCATTGGAGGAGCTAATTCGTTGTAGTCTCTAAACAATGATAGCAATATGTAGCATCATGAACATAAAGAAAACCACATCAGAGGGGTTCAACGAGTTCTTAAGAAGTAGTTAAAATTTTTGGTACAGTTCTAGAATTTTTATGGTATCATCAGCTAGTAAATTAGTCTACTAACACCTGACTAGACAAATTTGTGCAACAAAAAGTGTCTACATTTGGATAAATTCATCAGCTAATGCAAACTAAGACACGAATAACCAAAAAGCTGATAATATTTGAATAAAAAATGATTATACCAAGCAAAATTAAAAGTGATAAAAGAAATTTTCAGAATATATTCTTACTCAGTGCACACCCAATCTCCCGGTTTCAAATCTATACTTTTTGTGCTTCCAGTATCTGATGAATCAACAAATTGAAATTGCTTCTTTTCTTGGTGAACTACAGAAGCGGGCTTTGGAAGGGCAGGGTCAGCAGGTGTTTCGCTAAGCTCGACCAACTCTGAGAGTAATTTCCTCGCTGATGATTCGACAAGCTCCCTACCTGCAGGTTTATCTTCTACTTCTCCAGAAACAACAAGTGGATCTAATGCAAAATTCATTAAAATACGAACTACATCTACTGTGCGTGCAGCAGCTTCAGTTTCAGTTAGCAAAACATATGCTCTATCACATGAACCACGAAGACTGCAGGAACTGCACACCTGCAATCATACATAATCCAGACCAAAATATAAATGATAAATCCTCCTATAAAAGTATTGACCCCCTCAATTTATTCCCGAACAAACAAAAACTTACATATCACAAAGATAAACTTACATCTCCTTCATCCACTTGTAGATGTGCCCTCAACCTTTTAGCCGAGTTAACTGGTTTTCTGAAAACACTAGGACAGCCTTGCTCTACAATCGCTTGAATATCTGAAGTGGGCAATAACCTGAAAACCATAACAAAGTTTACTCTTCAACAAACTAGCTATATTTCCATAGAAAATTAATAGGCCAAAGAAGAAAAAAAGGATTACCTGAAAATGTCGAAACGGTCACGCGCAAAGCTCATACACGCGTCCTTAACCAACTTCAACTCCCTGTAGACAGCGGCGCTCTCGTCACCTGTATCGCCACCGTTTTCCGCAGCAGCAGCGTTCTGAGTAATGTAGCCTTTGACCTTCAATTGGTCGACGAAATTAACCCATTCCGGCCACGGGTGAGCAGAAATCGCATCATCAGAGAGAGCAGGAGTCTCGGATTCGAGCGTGACAGCGGAGGAGATGCAGCGCTTGAGGCGGAGGGAATGGGGAAGGTATGCTATGTTCAATTTCAGGAGTGGGGGTTGTGAAAAACTGCGAGGGTTGTGGAGGATTGAGTGGCCTAGAAGGATGAATGATCTTGAAACTGCCATTCTTTCTTCTTCTTTATCTGTCTGTTACTGTTAGAATTTATGGTTGCGAATCATGAGATTTTGTTAGGGTTTTAGTCCAAGATTTTGGCGGAGTTTTAATGGATAGTAGTGGAAGAAGAACAGAGACTGTTGTTTGGGCTCAGCTTAAAAGGGTTTAAGTTTCACCTCTGAAGTGGGGTTTAAGCTTTTGAATATTGCATTATCCCACGATAATGAGGGTTATTATTTTTTTAAATATTTTTTACTTGTATTGTTTTTTCAATTTAAACTGCACTTTCCATATTCATAATTGGATCTAATATATATATATATATATATATATATATATATATATATATATATATATAGGGTCA
>JAYDZE010562073.1:0-12583 GCA_034509125.1 Monilaria moniliformis | reverse complement strand
GAATTTTTGGGGCTGGGATAATGGTGTTGTGGCTGAAAAATAAAATGCTGACGTGGCAGCCGAAAATTGAGTTGTGGGTGGATTTTTTGGGGCTGGGATAAGGATGGCCTGAACAGCCCAATTGCCAGCCTAAAGAGGTGTCGATTATCGAGTAGATTCGCAGATACATCGAGCCCGTAAGTTGCACCACTCATTGAGCACAAATATGGTGCAATCTTGTGGAGAAAGAGTGCAACTCTTGCCTCGCTTCATTCTACCATTTGCTTGATTTATTTCACATTTTCGAACATCATTTTTCTAACAGTTTTTTACCAGGGTTCTTTTAAGGCTACTTCCAGATGAAGTATGATGCTACACATCATATGAAGTAATCAGACGATCCATCAAACCTATTTTCCTATAGAAACTGAGAACCGCACAAGGTGGATGTGTTGCTTTCCAATTGTTGTTCTGTTTTTGTGGACATTAACTAGGGACTTCAAATATTGATATAGAAGGGTCATACATTTTGTCCTTGTGAATCAACTTCATACAGATACTTAGACTTTTTGACCTACCTGCTAGTGATAGTACTCCTGATTTTATTAAGCAATAATTGATACAGAAAGACAAGATGATTCTTACTCTTGATTATTTTGTTTCAGTTTTCAGTTTTGTATGATGCTTGCCCAAATATGTTCCATCTGATCACAAGGTCGATCTGGCTAACTCATATAAGTATAAAGGTCCAAATTGTCAAGGTATGAAGATTCAACTTTATTAAAATTAGAATTTGGCTGAGTTGAAAAGTACTGTCCTGTGAGATTTTGGAATTTTAGTAGTGCACCTACTGCCATGACTATCTTAAAATCGACACTTTGAGTGTGCTTGTTGCAACACTGCTACATGCATAAGCATGCCTTCAAGATGAGACATGCATTTATCTGAAGTTGTTGATACTGACTCCAAATTTCCTTGATGCATATCTCTGAAAAGCACTAATTTTTAAAAATTTACTTTAACAAGTGATAGCGTTGTTCGTATAAAATTTATAATACACTGTTCTGACTCAAATATGAGGATATTGCTCTTTATATTGACGGAGACTGTGTTTTCAGTTTGCTTCATTCGCACAAGTACAAGAAATTATAAAAATATAACTTGAGGCAGCGAAGCAGCCCGTCAAATGAGCAGTATGAAAAGTTTGGATCTAGAGTTTTTCTTTTACTTTTCTTCTTGTGTTTCCGTTTGGAATTCAACTAAGTACATGTCGCATTGGACAGCTACTTAGGACGTGATTGGTAAGCTAAAATGAAAAGAAATAAAATGGCAATTTCCGTGTTCATTCTCATTCCAATAATTAGTAATGTAATTCCATTAGCAATCATCATTTTTGATAGATTTTTTTTTTCTAATAGGATGAGAATAGTCTTAACCCATGGGTGTACAGTTATTCAAAGCAACTATAATTATGATATTTATATATAATTATGAGTAATAATAAAAAATTTATTTATTAAAAATATTTTTAAATAATTTGTTAATATTAATATTATATTTCTAATTATTGAAAAATATATATTGTATTTAATATTTTTGTTATAAAAGAAAACCATAATAAATTTAAATTTGTATGTGATATTATTTAATATGTAAAAAATATTATATAGTTTTGATTAATATATATTATTGAATAAAAGTATTTACAAAGTTCACATAATCATGATATAGTAAAATATTATAACTTGCTAAAATATTAGAGTACAAATCTTGAAATTATTTCTCCGACTTGTCAATATGTAAAATCAATTGCGAAATATCTAATTAATTATTACATATCTATATATATATATATATGTATATATATATTTTTTATTATTATTTCACTTTATAGTGTGTACTTGTAGGATAATTTTATTATAATATTTCTAATATTAGTCACTGCATTTTATTTAAATACAAAAAATATGATACACAAAACATATTCAATTTATAATATAAAAATACAAATTATATATTTTTTTAGAAGCAAATACAAATTATATTTTAGTCTCATGTTCATTCCAAGAATATACCAATTATAAAAATTATTATTCTATTCCTACAATCATTTCATTCTTAAATTTCTTTCATTCACACCTAATTCTATTCATTCATATCTATCACCTTCTTAATATTTGGCGAATTTAAATTCTGGTATTTGATCCACATATGATTTTGACTGGGATTGATTGATTATATTGTTCAGAGGGAATTTGTGGAATTCTCAAGAGCGATGCGATATGATCATATCAATTCAGAGTTTAGTTTAACTATATAATCGAATAAACTTGGCCCAAAATATCTACATAAATTGATCCTACATATGTTTAGATTTCTTCAACGGGCAGATTGTCATTATATCTCTACATATGACAGGGAGGAGGACTCTGATGAGGAAAGGTTTACCCAAGACACTGCTTGAGGCAAAGTAGTAGGGGTGAATATTCGGTTTTCGGTTCGGTTTTTTGCCCAAACCGAACCGAACCGAACCGAACCGAAAAACTGAATTTTTTTTAAAAATAAAACCGAACCGAACCGAATTATCCGAAATATCGAACCCGAAAAACCGAAATCCGAACTATGAAAACCGAACCGAACCGAAAAACCCAAAATATCATAAAATTATCCGAAAAACCGAAAAAAACGAAAAATCGAAAATCCAAAAATTGTATGTATATATATGAAATATATATATATATATATATATATATATATATAAATATGCATATATTAAATAAATAAATAAATATATATATATATATACATATATAAATATATATACATATATTTAGTTAATATTATATTATTAATATATATATAATATTAAATATAAATTTGGTTTTTTGGTTTTTTTCGGTTTATAGTATATCCGAACCGAATCGAACCGAACCAAAATCTGAAAAAAACCGAACCAAATTTTAAATTTCGGTTTGGTTCGGTTCGGATATTCGGATTTCGGGTATTTTGCTCACCCCTACAAAGTAGTCTTTGCAGATGAAAAAAATGGGACTGACGACCAATACTAACAGTGTTTATTCTTAAATTTTGGATTTAGGGTGTGTTTGATTAGAGATGTCAATCATGTCAGTCCATCGGATTTCGGGTCAGCCTACTTTGGTTGCTGATTAATCAGGTGCAGGCTAATCGGGTTTGAATTTTATCAGGTTAGAAATTTTCAACCATAATCCTAAATATTCGAGTTTTGGGCTAGCCTGGCGGGCTAATCGGTCTAAAAGCAAACGACAAAAAATAATATATGTATTGTTTATTCTTATGAATTTTATATTTATATTATATAAATGTATACAAAAATTAAAGATATAGATCATATAACAAGTATAAAATTCAAAGTCTGATTACATAACATAAAATTAAATATAAATTTTTCGAAAAATGTTTTGTCTCATAGAACCAATCTGTCTCAGAAATGAATCTAAACTCTACACTTCAATAATATTTTTTTTATATATCATAATATTTGAAGTTTCAACATAATAATTTACTTCGAACTGATAGTTTTCAAACTCTTCAATGTTTATTAAAAAAATATAATATAGTGTGATAATTTATAATTTTATTTAGAAAAATAAAATCTTATCATCAAAATAATTGTGCAACCAATTACCTATGCAAAGAAGACCTTACATTTTTCAGAAATGAATTTATTTCTATATTTGTTCAAAATGTATGCTTTAATACGAAATGAAGATTCTGATACTATCATTGTTGTAAGAATTCTAAGCACATCACATGTCATACTAACAAATTCTTCAAAACGTGATGCATGATTTCTCCAATGCTTAATGAAGCAAATTACTCATATTTATAGAATGTAAAATATTTAATTGGAAGAAATTTGGAATATATACTTCAACTCAAACACGATTAAATACTGCTAATGTAAAAACTTAAAAAAAAATATCAGATAAGAATATCATAGGATAAATCCTTTGTTATTGAATGATTTAACTTAAGAATAGGTTATTATAGATCTTGACATGATAAAAAAATTAATTTAAGAATTATAAAATTAAAATAAAACACAAATGTGTTTTGTTAAATTTCAAAGCATATTTCATAATTCATAATATTTGTTATAGTGAACTTAAATTTTCTAATTTATTTATCTATTATTATTTATATTAGTAAAAATCTAATGCATATAAATTAAAGGGTTAATTTTATTTTGTTTTTTGTAGTTATTAATTTTATCAAAATTATCATTGAAATGTAAAATCAGTTGCTAAACAAGGTAGAAGAATATGTAATAGTTGCAACTAGGGTCAACCCATCGGGCCAGCCATCAGGTTTCGGGCTATGGGCTAATTGGGCTACGAGATAATCGGGTGTGGCCTAGTCGGACCGAAATCTTATCGGGTTAGAAATTTTCAACTCTAACCCTCTAAACTTAGCAGGCTAATCGGGTCATCCCAGTGGATTCAGGTTGAACTGACATCCCTAGTTTGATACAATAGATTTGGAATTACATTGGAGTTGCATTTTAATGAAATTGAATTTGAAGTTATAATATTCGGATTCAATTCCAGATTATTTGTTTGGTAAAATTAAGTAATTGATATTTAATTGTATTGTAATTTTCTATATATTTTTGAGTTGTGAGTGCGTGTCTATATGTTGTGTGTGTGTGTGTCGTGTATATTGTCTATGTTGTGTGTATTTGTGCAGTGTATGTATTGTGTGTGTAATTGTGTGTCGTGTGTGTATTGTGTGTGTAGTGTATGTGTGTGAGTGTGTGAGTGAGGGAGTGTGTGTTGTGTGTGTGTGTGTGTGTGTGAGTGTGCACTATGTGTGTTTGATGTGTGCAATGTATTTGTTGTGTATTTTGTGTGTGTATTGATTATTTTTTTTACGAATGTTCGTCTTTACAATTTAATGGTCTTTTTTGGCTGCCGATTTTCTTCATGATTTGTTATTCTGTTATTGCGAGGATTATTTATTCTAAGGTAATTACAAATTCTTGGCTTATTTAGAAATTTATAATCTTCAAGGGAAGATATTGGTATAATTAAATGGTTGTGCAGGTTTTATTGATAAAAGGTAAAAAGATGGAGACTACTTAACTCATGCGTATTTTGCTATTCTCATTCCTCATTATTTTATCTATTAATATGTTGTACTATATAGTTTTCGAGCTTATTGTATTCAAATTAATGGAAAGTTGTAACATGCGTATGAACTAGTCTAAGAATCTAAAGTATTAAAGTCAGTTAGAAGCTTGATTTTTAGGCGCCCTCAACCATACTATTTGAAGTTGGTTCCAATGTGCTAAAGATACTTGGTCATTAAAGCTTTTGGATTTCTATAAATAGAGGGAGCTCACGTAGCTTTAGTAATCATTCACTTAAGAGATTTTCAAAATATTTTCAAACAAAAAGGGTGAGCACAAAAACATACTCAATGATGAGTAAATCAAGGATATTAGAGCGATTTGACATCAAGCCGATATGAGATGAGGACTTTAAAGTCCAAGGAAAGGCGGAGTTTGTTTGAAGTGAAGACCAACTATAATGGCAAAAGGGCACTCTTGGCATGGTGAAACCGCTTCAGTGCGTGATTATACCATTGCGACTGCTTTTTTTTTCCTGGGCCTTTTCCTTTCAGACTCTGGCTACTCTATTACATACTCGGGTGGGATACGAAACGATAACGATAAGATCTTTCCTTCTTTCAGCCTAGCCTTTCTCAAGAAAGATATGTACCCTCCCATTCTAGTTTAGCTCTCCGCTATTATTATTACATAAAAACATTTTTAAACAAATAGAGTGAGCATAAAAACATACTCCATGGTTGGTAAGTCAAGGAATATTAGACATATCCAACTCAAACTCTTACTCAAGAACTCCCGTCAAATCCTAATCCTGGAAAAAAAATGCAGCTTGGATTTTCGAAAAAATAATTTTCTTCGTCCAATCACTTCCAAAGGCCCAAAAAATTAGAATCACGAAAAAACAAAAGTCCATACTTCATTAGTCGTGGAATGAGTATGACGTATTCGATATTTTGATGTTTTTAGTAATTAAATCAAGAATATTTAGAGTAGATTAATTATAATTAGCTACATTTTAGTTTAATTGTCTAGTTATTCGATGAGTTTGTTGAGTTATAACGGGAAAAAAATACATAAAAGGGTGTTAAGAGATCAAAGGATCAAGAACGGTACAAGTTTGGTAGAGTGTGGATCCTAAACGGACCGTTTCCCGCTTCGGTGTTTTGATGTTCGAAATCCGACGTCGCAAACAGACCATTTGAGAAGAAATTCTTACCACATGTACCGTTTCCTACTTCGCCCAGGCCACGAATTTTATGCCGAGACTCCAAACGTTCTGTGTGGCAAGCTTATGCTCCAACACGGTCCATTTCCCACCAAAGATAGGCCCAAAAGACTCTATCCTTAGCCGCTCGAGCTCTATCTTTTCTAGGTTTTTTGTGCCTATATAATGGGTCTTCATGCACGATTTTGAGAGACTCTCCAACACCATTCAAGCCACATTATCACATATATTGTGCTACCAATCATCAACCAACACATTGGAGAAGTCCTTGCCATAACAAAAGAAGTTCAAGGAGCAATCGAAGACAAGGAGAAACGCTGCCTCTACACGGGTTCTTTTAGCTTGTTTAGATTGTGTTCATGTTCTTATTTTGTTTTGTTTTACCTTTAGCCATACTTGGCTAGACTTTTTTATTCTAGGGCTAGAAAGTAGTCAACACTAGTTTGTTCAAACATTTGGTTTTATATCCAAGACATTATTTTGTTTTATCTTCTCTTGTTTTAATGCTGGTGTTTGACTAGCTACGGAATAGATGATTTTATGTGAATTAATACAAAATTCAAGAGATGAGTATTGATGAATGATCAAGGATTAGATAAGTCATTAATCAACAAACTTGAGAGCTTTGAGGTTGATGACATATAATCTTAATTTATTTTAGGAGTTACAAGCAGAGATTAATAACCTAACTTGTAATCCATAATTTAGGCACTTCGAGAGGAGGTCTAACTAGTTATGTGAGTGTCTTAGCAAGATTCGTGTTGCGATTGGATATTAAATTGAATTTTTGGATGAATTGATGTGTTGATGAAATCAAACCACTAGAATAAACTTTTTTGTCTTTGTTTTCAAATTTTATTTTATATTTTGTTTCCTTTTCTTTTACAATACCATCTACAACAATCAAAGTTTGTCTGATTCAGATATTAATAATTGATTGAGGTCATAATACTTAGAATCATATATAGTCTATATGGATATAATACTATTTACTATACTACGATTACACCGTCCTCTTGCAGTATAATTTTAGTAGCAATAAATAGCTCAGTCAAGTTTTTGGCGCCATTTTCGCGGACTAAGTTTTCTATTCTATTATTGTGATAAGATCAATTGCACTAATCTAAACTTTCTTTACCTTTTCCGTTTCGTATTAGTTCTTAACCAGTTGTGTGGTCGCAGCTAGCATACACTCTTTTCAAAATGATGCTCACACCCTATTAATTGGTGCAACAACTTCAACAACAACTGCAGCTTGTGCAATGCAAACTCAATGAGCAAGAGGCTGCACGACATCAAGCCGAAGAGATGCCTATTTGTGACATGTTCATGCATGAGCCCGTCCGAGAGCCACCAATAGGACTAAGAATTTAGGCAAACAACTTTGAACTCAATCCAGACCTCATCTCAATGGTTCAACAAAATCAATATGGTGGTTGAGTCATGAAAGATCCCAACATGCATCTAACACAATTGTTGGAGATAAGAAACACCATCAAGGTAAACGGAGTTTTTGACTATACTATTCGCATGAGATTGTTTCATTTTTCTTTAAGGGGCAAAGCAAAGCAATGGTATCAAACTTTTGCACCTGGTTCGGTGATAAGTTGGGAAGACTTAACATAAAAGTTTCTCAACAAGTTTTTCTGCCTGGTGTGACCTTGAAGCTCAAAGCCGAGATCACCCAATTCCAACAAAGAAACCCAGAGTCCCTTTACGACGCATGGGAGCGACTTAGGGAATTCTTGAGGAAGTGTCTAAACCATAATTTTGGGGAGGACCATTAAGTGCACATCTTCTACCATGGGTGAAACATAGAGGTGAAAAGATTGCTAATATTGAACAAAGGGCATGATGCAACCATTAGAGTCATCGAAGACAAGGCCACCACAAGTTATGAATGGCCGGAGAAAAGACAAGTGTAAATTATGAAGAAAGTAGCTACAACCTTGGAGGCCGACCCGATGAGTTTGATCGTAGCACAACTTGGTGCTTTAAAGACCAAGATTGAGAATATGTCTCAAACAAGAATAGGGCCAACCAACCAACCACAACATACAGTCAAAGAGATTAACTACGTGAACCAATCAATGGGGGCATCAAAAGAGTTACAATAGTTACCAACCCAATCAAGGGAAAAATCAATATTATTCGGGTAATCATTCTCATCCTTACCTTCCATGTTCAAATCCTGACCATTTGGAAACTTGTTCATAACCTTTATGAAAAAACTGAGAAGTATATGAGGAATTTTGGAAGCCGTTCTGAGAAGTTGGAGAATATTGTGAGAGCTATGAGAACTCAAATGAACATGATGGAGAAACAAATTGGACAAATAACCGCAGTACTAGGAAACCAACACCATCAAGGTCAGTTTTCGAGTCAACCAACAGTCAATCCCAATGAGTAATGCAACACAATATATTTTAGGAGTTCAACATCCTATGAAGATTCCAAGATCCCGAAGTCACGGTCTGTTGTGGTAGAAATTGAGGATAATGATTAAGAGAAAGTGGAACAAAAGGAAAGCTCAGCCCCTATAGTTCCCGAACCTGTGGCAATCGCGTTTCCTCAAATGTTGCAAAAGAAGAAATGAGATGAGCAATTCTCCAAGTTTCTTGACGTATTCAAAAAGGTACAAACCAATATATCTTTGCTAGAAGCTCTTGAGCAGATGCTCAATTATGCCAAATTTTTTAAGGATGTGATATCTAAAAAGAGGAGATGGGAGGGAGTATGAACAATAAGTCTCTCCGAGAATTGCAGCATAGTTATCTAAGGAAGCTTCCTGCAAAGCTGAAGGAACCTGGCAGTTTCACCATCTCGTGCACTCTTGGTGACAACCAAGCAAGCACAACTTTGTGTGATCTAGGGGCTAGCATCAATTTGATGCCCTTGTCATTCTTCAAGAAGCTAAAAATTGGATCCATCAAGCTACCATCACCTTTCAAATGGCAGACTTGACTGTTACACACCCAATGGGTATTGTGGAGGATGTACTAGTGAAGTTCGGTGATTTTATCTTTCACATGGATTTCGTGGTCTTGGACATGGAAGAAGAAAGTAATGTCCCATTGATTTTGAGACGATCCTTCCTGGCTACGGAAAAGCTTTGATTGATGTTTACAAGGGAGAGCTTACACTTCGATTGAATGATGAGAGTTTCACGTTCTCCATATGCAAAGCAATGGAATTCCGCGATGATGTGAAGTCCAATAAAAACAAAGATCACAAAGTTGTGAGGATTGCCAATAATCCTATTTAAGAATAACATACTAGCTCGTTCAGTTGTTTCACTTCTTGGAGGGATAAAAAGGAAACGACCATAAAAGATAAGAATGAGACTTCTAAATTGAAGTCAAAACCCCTTGTTGTACTTCGAAGTTGAAGCGAATGAAAAATCTCTATTTCTCAGAGCACAAGAAGGCGGATTTGGCCCGCACCATCTCATCAACTTGAATATTCAAGATCGTCTAGCTAACAAAGTTAAATTAGCGCTTGTTGGGAGGCAACCCAATTAGAAGTATTTTCCCTTCTTTACTTTTTAAGTTTTCGTTTCATTCTTGTCTTCAAAAAAAAAAAAAAAAACTATAGCTGCAAACTGATCGTGTAAGAGTAACTGCTTCCCACACGGCCCATTTGAGAATATTTCGTTTCCCAGATCACTGCCAAATGGACCGTGTGGGAGTGACTGCTTCCCACACGACCCGTTTCCCATCTCACCAAAGCTATTTTCAAGGCATGTTTCCTATTTTTGTTTTCTTCCCTCCTCAAATCCACCACTTCTCAAAATTAGTCGTTGCATGACTTTGATTAAGTTTGAAGGGATACATTTTGGTGAATTTTAGAAGAACTTCATTGTTTTTAGGTTTTTTTTTTTTTTTTTTTTTGTCCTGTATTAAGGTAGAATTTTTCTCTTGTAATTTTTCAAACCTTATTGAAACCTTGATGTAAAGGGATTTTACAAGTCACTAATGATGTGTTCTTCCTTAAATTTGTTCACCTGATAATGATTATTGAGTTTGATTTAGATATACATATATGCGTTTAATTACTTGTTCGCCTTAATTCATGAGAGTGATTACCTAGTGAGATTTGAGCCGAAAATTCCTTTCATGTGTGAGTTGATCAAATACATGTCTTTAGTTTCTAGAACTTACTCAAAGTCTACTTGAATCTGCATAATGAATGTAAAGATAGAAAATAAAGTTATGTTAGCTTTCTTAAGCTACTTTTATCCTAAAAATTTGACATTCACACTTATTTCTCTTAGTTAGCCCTTTTGAGCCTTTAATAAGCCTATTCTTTAATTAGCCAAATTGTGTTTAAATCATCTATCTTTTGATCATAGAAAAAGATGTTTCATATCTATACTTATAGTTGGGTATGAGATATGTTTATTCTACCTAAAGAGGGAGAACAAGGGGGAAGGAAATATATGTGAAATAAAGTTGAAATAAAGGAAGATAAAAGAGACGAAAAAAATCTATGGAAAATAATTTTGAAAAGAAAAATATTGATCAAAAGGTGATTAAAAACAAGAAGGAAGTTAGACAAAGTCTAATCTCATATAAGTTTGATTTTAGAATGGTTGGTGATAAGTTTGATATAGTATTTGATGATCACTTTTGTTATCCTAAATCTTATTCACTTAACCTAAATTTTCCTTACCTTGTCCAAAAATCCTACGTTACTACCAAAATAAAATACCTTTCAAATTCTTGACGTACATTCTTACGAAGTAGAGGTCAGATGAGATCTTGAGCAAGGCAATAGTAAACTTTTGAGTGTTATTTGATTTGAGAGTATACACTTATATCCTATAATATTGAGAGTTCAATATAATTATACACTTTTCTTACTTTGGTGAGAATCATGAATACAATGTGACATACAATTTAGTAAAAACTATGCATTGTTTTTTTATGTCATGTTATTTGTTTATCTTGTGAATTTCAAAATTTTGTTTTAACCTTCAATATTCTAGTGTTTTCTTTAGTGCTTATTTTTGTTTGTTTGAGGACAAATACTTAAGTTTGGGGGTTTGACACACTCGATATTTTGGTGTTTTTAGTAATTAAATTTAGAACATTTTGAGCAAATTTGATTATATTAGCTACATTTTTTGGTTTAATTGTTAAGTCATGAAGAAAAACGATGCATAAAAGGGTTTTAAAAGGTGAAAGGATCAAGAACGATACAAGTTCGATAGAGTATGGATCCCAAACAGACCATTTGGTAGGGAGCTTCAACCAAACGGACCATTTCCCGCTTCTGTGTTTTGATGTTCGAAACCCGACGTCACAAACGAACTGTTTGGGAAGAAATTCTTCCCACACAGTCAGTTTCCCACCCAAGATAGTCCCAAAAGGCTCTATCGTTAGCCACTCGAGCTCTATCTTTTCTAGATTTTTTGTGCCTATATAAAGGGCATCCATGCAATGTTTTGATAGACTCTCCAACACCATTCAAGCCACATTGTCACATATCATGTGCTACCATTCATCCACCAACACATTGGAGAAGTCCTTGCCAAAGCAAAAGAAGTTAAGGGACCAATAGAAGACGAGGGGAAACATTTATTTTAGCTTGTTTATATTGTATTCATGTTCTTATTTTATTTTGTTTTAACTTTAGCCATGCTTGATTAGATTTTTTTTATCATAGGGTTAGAAAGTAGTCAACATTAGTTTGTTCAAATATTTGGTTTTATATCCAAGATCTTATTTTATTTTATCTTCTCTTGTTCCTAATACTTGTGTTTGAGTAGCTACCAAACAAATGATTTTATGTGCATTAATACAAGATTCTAGAGATCAGTAATGATGCATGGTTGAAAATTAGATAACTCATTAATCAACAAAATAGAGAGGTTTGAGATTAATAGTGATGACTTATGATCTTAATTTCTTTTAGGAGTTACAAGAAGAGATTAACTTCCTAACTTGTAATCCACTGTTTAGGCACATCGAGAGGAGGTATAACTAGTTTTGTGATTGTCTTAGCAAGATTCGAGTTGCAATTGGATATTAAATTGAATGTTTAAATGAATCGATGTGTCGATGAAATCAAGTCCCTAGAATAAACTTTTTATCTTTATTTTCAAGTTTTATTTTATGTTTAGTTTCTTTTTCTTTTACAAGACCGTCCACAACAATCAATGTTGTTGGGGTTTTAAATATTCCAATGAATGAATCCCCTACCCGGGATCTTACTAGGATAATATAAGAAAATTCAAACATGCAAATAAATTCCTACTTAATTCTAGA
>JAYDZE010562062.1:0-12583 GCA_034509125.1 Monilaria moniliformis | reverse complement strand
GAGATCTTAAGACTGAAACCACTCATATTCTTCCATTTGAAAAACTTCTTCCTGGTGAAGACTGAAAAGGACAGAGAGGAGGCGATGGATCCAGGAAGCATTGGTTTTAACACCGGTGAACCTCAAATACAATTATATTTCCTTCTAGGTCTTGTCTATGCTGTGGTGACACCAGTTTTCCTTCCTTTTATACTGGTTTTCTTTGCTCTGGCATACATGGTATTTCGCCACCAGGTAGAATAATCCCCTCCTATTCCTCTCTCTCTCTCTCTCGTATTACATTCAATGGACCCTTCGTGTGTGGACGGCTTTCCAATACAGATACAGCTGACATTGTATTCCCTTTTCTTGGTGCAGATCATAAATGTATACAACCAAGAATATGAAAGTGCCGCAGCATTCTGGCCAGATGTACACGGACGTATTATCTATGCCCTGATCTTCTCACAGATAGTCCTGATGGGATTAATGGGTACAAAAGGGATATATGAGGCCCCGCCAGTCCTTATTGTGCTTCCGGTGTTGACAATCTTCTTTCATCTTTACTGCAAAGGCCGTTATCAACCAGCTTTTGTTAGATATCCTCTACAGGTTTGTAGCATTTCTGAATACATGAATTCTTTAAGGAAAATCTATTTTAGTCAGATATTTTTAATTCAATACACCATCTTGGTTCCAGGAAGCAATGATGAAAGACACACTCGAACGAGCAAGAGAACCTAACCTGAGTTTGAAAGGCTATCTCCAGCATGCATATGTCCACCCAATTTTCAAAGATGATGAGGATGATGAAGATGAAGGATTCAACACGAAACTTGATGACAGTGTGATTGTACCCACGAAAAGACAACAGTCGCAGAGAAATACACCAGCTCCCAGCAAACTAAGCGGTGGATCCTCACCATCGCTGCCAGATAAGGAAGGCTCTTTGTCTTAACTCGCACCAACTGCGGGAGCTTGGTATATAAGCTATAACAAGTGAAGACCGACGTTGTTCCAACTTTAACATCAGCTGCAGAAGATGCCAGCAGCAATGAGGCAAACACTAGGATCTGCAACGAAACTTAAGTTTGTATATTGGTTAATATTTTATGGGAAAGAGTGTTATATGCCCTTCTGTTTGACCTTATTCCTAATTGTATTCATACTTTCACTTGTAAATTTTATCATGGGTTTTAATATGAGCTTTTTTTTGGTGTTTATGTGTGTGATGTGGGATAAAATTCTAGGGTGACAAGTCTTTTCTTGTAATTTCAAGAAGTTGTATTAAATCGCTATATTTTATAATGATGCTTAGAATTTCACATAGCACAAGTATAGTTTCAACTAGTAGAAAAATTTATATTGAACGTACACTTTGGCTCTACAAATTTTCATCCAATTTTATTCAATTTAACCCTGCTATGCAAAATAATGAAATAGGTCTAATGGCTTAATTGATACTTAACACAGTTAATCCATTTTTAACACATTTAAAACATGATATTTACATCTATTTTAGAAATATTTTCTATCCAACTCAAAAAATGTAAATAATATATATACACCATCCAGTATAATTATATTCTTTTTTTTTTTTTGCTCATCTATTATAATTATATTCTAATGAACTGGCAAAATGGCGCCAGCAAAAGAAAATATTTATCCAGTATCCAGGGGCGGAGCCAAGCATCAGGTGTGCCCCAACATCCAGTCAATTTATTTTCATTATCAGTTTATTAGATTCTATTTTGTAATTTTTTTCGCTTTCAAAATCATAGCTCCAGTCCCAAGTCGGTAGAGAGAATAAAGGAGAGCGGCTGCTGGAGAGAGTGGAGAAGAGAGCGTACTAGACTGTAGAGAGTGGAGAGAGAATTTCAGCAACTTTCAACCCTAAATTAAACAAAATTGCCGAAATCGGTATTAATTGGGTATGGGTTGGGGTATCGGGTATATTCGATACCCAATCGGATAACCCGATACCCGACATTTCATGAGACAATATACCCGAAGCCGCACCCGAACCCATATTTACGGGTATCGGGTCGGTTTCAATTTTTCTCAAATACCCGAATTCAAATTCTCAGCCCTAGTCCCAATATTTATATCGACTCAGAATATTAATACTATAAAAACCATCAAAATTAAATCAGCATTCCCAGCCCATGCCCTCTCACAGAAAAAGATTACTAGAGAGTAAAAAAATTACCCCGCTATGCTAACTTGAAGAAATAAATAAGACTTTATGTTATTTACTATCAATATTTATGCCTTTATCTAATCCCAACTAAATACACAGTTAACCTCTGTTAAATATTAAATACGATCCCATAAAACACCCAAATCCACAATCCTTACTATTACGAATATATATATATCTGCATTGAATTCTCGAAAAGCACGTGTCAAAATCATAAATTGGCATACAAAAATAGTTCCATATCTTTTATATTTCACAGCTACATGTCAATATTAGTTGGTAAACTTGGTGTTACCTAAAACAGCATGGAAATATTATACTAAATCAAATTCAGGAAACTGACTATTTTACCCTTTCAAAACTGATATTTAATAATTTAATAACAATATATATAGCCGCTTTTACAGCATCTACGTTTCCGTTAATTTTCTTGTCTACGTGTCTTTTCTCTCTCGAATGCGATTCATATAACTATGCATAGTCGGCAAAATAAAATGTATTTGATATCCAAATCTCCATAGATTCTTCCACATCGCTATTGCAGTTTGCTTTTCTCACGCAATTCAGTTTCGTTTCAACCGGAATTCGACCATGAGGCGGCTGCTAAATTAATTGGATTTGGGGGGAGGAACGTTCCGTTTCTTGATCAGGTGTGTTATCACTTGTTTATCAACGGGGAAGTCATTATTTGCTCTTTGTTTCTTTCGGTGTATAAGCTCGTGGAATTGTTTTCCTTCTTTGAGTTTGCCTGAGTTATTGTTGTTGTTGTTGTTTAGAGAGGCGATGATGTCATTGAATTGATCTGTGGATTTTCGTTTGCGAGAATCAGTGTGATAAGTTTGGGTGATATTACATCTGTAGTGTATAGTGATGCAGGTTTGGTGCATCCACTCGGTAATTCTTGACTCAGTATCAACCCCTTCTACTGTTCGTTGTATCGTGTCATCTGGATTTCAATAGCTGATATCTATCAATTCATGTTTATTAGCAACTGTTCCATCAATCTATCATTTATATGTTTATTTAAAATGTACTTTTTGCGATGAAATTGAATTGAATAATTTGCTTCAGATACGAGAGCTTTCTATTTTATCCGGTTAAAGGAAAAAAAAAACCCTGCTTTCCAGTAATATTTTCCACCTTGGTTGTGACGCATGGATACACTCTCTCTAGCTGGATTAGCAAATTTATGTGTGAGAATGATGTCATGTTGTGTTGGTTTTGTTAAACAGTTTCTTTTTACAACTGGATGTGTGGATTTCCTTAATGAACTTTAACACCATTCCAGTAGCAAGATCGGCGGATGAGCACCATTGCCGCTCCTGCTTTATACTGTTTCATTACACTGCCTATTGGGTTTCTTTCTTTTTAGTTTCTTCATGATATCTTGCCACTCTTGCTTTTTGTGCTGATTGTCATGTTCATCGGCAGTTTGGTGACGGCAGTATTGATCACAAAGCAAGAACAGCATGGTCGTTGCACAAACAATGATATGCCATTGAGGCCAAGAAGACTGAGACATGTGCCTACAAGGAAGAGGAAGTTTATCATTGATATGGAGGATGAGGAAGAATGTGAAGGAAACATAGAATTATTGCCTACAGAACCTGTAGATTTGTCAAATCAGAGGGCAAGACTATATGGAAGCAGCAATAATATCTCATGCTCTGTGATATCAACGACCACACATCAGATGGTTCCGATCATAAAAGGATTACCAAAGGCAAAGAGAAGTGGCTCCAGAAGGAAAGGGATGGGAACTCAGAGAGTTGAAGATGCAGATGCAGATGCAGGGAGCTCATCCTTAGACAAACTTGTCTGTTCAAAGACGACATGCCGACCTCTTTCTTTTGGTGAACTGGAGTATGATAGCCTAGATGAGGAAAATGAAGGTCATTTTAGATCCCTTCGAAAGTTATCAAAAAAAGAACATACAGTGAAACACATAATGGCTACTATGGAAACAAAAGGTTTCCTTGAGAAAGAACACTCGGGAAACGTTTGCAAGGTGTCGAATGAGAGAAAGATCTACGGAAATAAACTTAAGAGGAAAAAAGTTGAAAGTGATAATGAAGAAGAGTGGGAGGAGCATAAGATGAAAAAAAGGCTACCGGTGGTTCTATCTGGTAACCAGGAAACACAAACAGGAAATACTAATAAGCAGCGAAAATTGAGAAGGCGTTGTGCATCTTCAAACAAGTGTTTAGAAGATTTCATTGTATGTGATTGGGTGGATGATGAAGAAGGACATGTGGCTTCAATAATAGATACAGGAATGGGAGGGAGTGATTATGTTGATGTTTCAAGAATCCAAAGTAGTGATGATAGCCCAAAGGCTGAAATAAGTTTGTGTGCGAAAAGAAAATGTGGTGATTCTTCCAAACATTGTTTATCTAACTTATCATCATCACCCCCGTTCTCCTCTTCCTCGTCCTCGTCTAGTTTGTCAATTTTGAAAACTGGTATAGAAAATGTAAAAATGTCATCAGTTGAACATACGAAGGTAGGTTCATTTAAGTAATTCATAGTGCCTATTTGATTTCTTATGATATGATGCCTTATTTTATCATAAGCAGGTAAATGGAAAGAAGTCCATTTGGTGTCATCAGTGTGGCAGAGAAGACCGACGGATTGTTGTTCCTTGCACCAAGTGTACAGGAATCTTTTATTGTGTCCAATGTATCAAACAATGGTGCTAATTCTATCTGTATAAATCTTGTCTCTTATAAATATAGTGGAATAATATGATAACTTTTCCAATTTTTATGAAGGTATCCAACATTATCCGTAAAGGAAGTTTCAGAGGCTTGTCCATACTGCCGAAGGATTTGCAACTGCAACTTGTGCTTGCATTCACCTTCCACATTGAAGGTTTCTTTGTTTTCCCAAACATAATATGATTTTAATTGTTGTTCATCTTCTAAAATCTTGTTAAAATGAAATTAGACATCAAAAAGAGATATGAACAATGATGAGAAGATTTGGCATCTGCACTACCTAATCACTGAGATTTATCCATACCTCAAACATATTCATCAAGAACAAATCAAAGAGATTGAGGTAGAGTCGACAATTAAAGGTATGATTCCTTTAACTAGAAGGTGGTATGTACGTTTCGGGCCATTCTATTTTTAGTCATAGATATTTTGCATTTGGCAGGGATACCATCTTCTTCAGTTGAAGTAAAACGTGCAGTTTTCTATAACGATGAGCGTGTATATTGGTAACTGATTCTTTGGTTAGACCTTTACATTCTGCGGTAATAATTCTCATATGTATAACTTTGTTTGTTGTCTTGTTTCCGGAACAGCAACCACTGTTCAACTTCAATTGTTGACCTTCACCGGAGCTGCCCAAATTGCTCTTATGAGCTGTGTCTTAGGTGTTTTCAGGAGATCCGTGCTGGTCAGCTTCCAGGAAATTTCAGCAAGGCAATCTTTCAGTATGTAGATAGAGGCTCCAGTTACATGCATGGTGACGGAGAATTAACAGAATCTTGTCACAGAGATGCTTTGGGTACAGAATCTGCAATACCTGTTGAGTGGGCTGACATCAGAGGTGGGGGCATTATTTGTCCCCCCAAAGAGATGGGTGGGTGTGGTGGTTCCAAGTTACAACTCAAGTGTCTCCTTCCAGAACAATGGATATTAAATTTGAAAAGAAGAACTGAAAAGGTCATGAGTGAATGTAAGAAAACTGTTTTTCAGCTCACATTCTTCGAAGGTGAGCCTGAAGACCCATGCAAGGCAGCTTCTAGAGAAGGGTCTAAAGATAACTGCTTGTATTGTCCTGATGCGAGGGATATCCTGAATGAGGAAGGGGTTCTTCACTTCCGCCAGCACTGGGCCAGGGGAGACCCAGTCATAGTCAGAAATGTACTTGAGCACACGAGTGGGTTAAGTTGGGAGCCTATGGTCATGTGGCGTGCATTGTCTGAGCATACAGATGACAGCATCAGTTCAAAAATATCTGAAGTGAGGGCCATTGATTGTCTAGCTGGTTGTGAGGTTAGTTCCATTTTGCTTTAAAAGAGTGCATTCAAATGTTAGCTCAATAATCTCTCTCACTGCACAGTTGAATTTGTCATCCCATTGATGAGAAGTTTCTGTATAATTTTTGTACATCTCGTGTTCTATAAAATTCTTTGTGATTCTGTTTTGGCACTGCAGTCTATGGTTCTTAGGATATAAGAGGTGAGTAGACAAAGGTGCCAGTAGGTATCAATTGCATCTACCGCTATTGAATTATGCTCAATTCTACTTCACAGGTGGAGATCAATACTCGCAAATTCTTCAGAGGTTACACTGAAGGGAGACGATATGCAAACTTCTGGCCGGAGATGCTTAAGCTCAAGGACTGGCCACCATCAGACAAATTCGAGGATTTATTACCACGCCATTGCGATGAGTTCATTCGAGCCTTGCCATTCCAGGAATACACTGATCCAGCGGCTGGAGTTCTTAACCTTGCTGCAAAGTTGCCTGGAAGTGTCTTGAAACCTGATATGGGTCCGAAGACATATATTGCATATGGGACTGTAGAGGAACTTGGAAGGGGGGATTCTGTGACTAAGCTCCACTGTGATATGTCAGATGCGGTACGACCCAAGTTGTGACAATATCATTTGTGCTTTGCCTGAAAGCAATCTTTTAACTATGATAATATTCAACCAAATCTGGTTCAATGTTTGCTAAAAATCTCTTGGTCATTTTCTATGTCAGAATCGTGTTAATTGTGAAGTCGCCACTCAATATCTGAATTACTCAAGATGTTCCCTCTACTTATCATTTGATCTGCATCATACTGCTCCTCACTCATAGAGCCTCACGGCTGCAGGTGAATATATTGACACACACAGCAGATGTGGCTATAAGTGAGGAGCAGTATGAAGCAATTGAATTGTTGAAAGAAAAGCATAGAGCGCAGGATGCAGAAGAATGCAGGGCAAGAAGAAAAAACGCAACTGCATGCACCACTAGTGACCGCTCCAACAGTGACAAAGGTACTCGCCATTCATCTGACCTTCATCAATCAGACAACAGAGGTGGCGCTCTGTGGGATATTTTCAGAAGGGAAGATGTTCCGAAATTGAAAGCATATCTAGCCAAGCATTCAACTGAATTTAGACACACTTATTGCTGTCCGGTTGATCAGGTAATATATTTATGTTTAAAAACTCGAGGTTTGCTACATTCACTGTGTGCTAAGCTGTCTGCTTTGCTTTATCTAGGTCATTCATCCAATTCACGATCAAACCTTCTATTTGACTAAAGCACACAAAATCAAACTGAAGGAAGAGTTCGGTATGCTTATAGTAGTATAATACTAATAAGCATTTCATGGTCCTATCATCTGAATGAAGCAAGCTTCTAATCTCGGCATTACAGGCATAGAACCTTGGACGTTTGAACAGAAGATCGGCGAAGCTGTCTTCATCCCTGCAGGATGCCCACACCAAGTCAGGAATCTGAAGGTAAAAGGTCTAAGGGGATTCAACAAGTTATATTAATACATGGTTTTGTCAGGATGTCTTTAATTCGTGACACTTTTACAGCCGTGCACCAAGGTCGCTGCTGACTTCGTTTCTCCAGAGAATTTGCATGAGTGCCTTAAACTGACTGAGGAATTCAGGAAGCTTCCAAGGGATCACAGAGCCAAAGAAGACAAATTAGAAGTAGGTTATTGCTATCCTCGTACCTTATAGATGAACAAGCTATCGGGTACCACTTAACAATTTTGTATTGGGCAGGTGAAGAAGATGATCCTTCATGCAGTAAACAATGCCGTTGATGAGCTTGAGAAACTGATAGCTGAACGAGATGAGAGCCTTCAGAAATAGCAGAGTCTTCCTGCTAGAAATATTGTTGTTTATATATTTTTTGGTTCTCATACAAATAAACAGATAGAAATTTCCGTTGCCATATATATTCCACCTGAATCGCAAGTATAAACAGAAATTTGTCTGAAAAATGAAATAGATTGCTAAAGATTTGTGCAAACAATAAGGAAAAAACATAGCTATTGTTCCATGTGAAGCTGATTAAAAGAAAAATACAAATCATTACATGCATCAGATGTAGATATGTAAGAAACGATGTTGCGCTCTTAATTCGCCCTGCAACCTAAAAATCATATTTTCATAAGAAGATGCTATTTAATTTGAACATTCTCGTTCTCATTGAAAAGCCAAACGAAAGACTACAGTTTGCAAAAACTTGAGCTTAGTTTTTTGAGAAAAAATAAAGTTGGTCGTTTCTTCAATTATAATCACAATGATTTAGATTATCGACCAGAATGAGAGTCTGACTCGACGATTAATGAAAAGGTGATTGGTGCGCGACAATCATCAATTTATTTTATGGTCATTAACAATGATGTCGCTTAACAAGATATAATACTCACATCTCTATTCTTATTCACGAGTCTCCTGTTTTAATTTTGTTATCATATTTATTACATATTTTAATTAAATTAATTTTCTGAATTAATAAAATATGTGAATTTCATTAAAATAATAAAAATTACATAATTAAAAATTCTAATATTACATAATTAAAAATCTTACAAACACATTATTGGGCGGAACCCGACGTGTTTGGACCGTAACCCTCACGAAGGAACTAATTTTGCTATTGGTTTTGGTTGTCGTCGCAGGACCTTTTGCCTCTCAAAAATTGAAAGAGTGTGATGAAGAAGATCAAGTTCAAGAGAAAGTAGTTAGAAGTGATGTGAAAAATTGAGTTTGAGAATAGAGGTATTTATAGGGGTTAGGATGATTAAAAAAAAATCTCATTAGCTGTTGGGCATTAATTTTTTTTTAATTAAAAAAATATTGCGTCACGTTGACGCTCACTGCAAGCCCAGCGAGTAGGCGCAACGCGCATTGTGATTAGCCGTCGGGGGGAGGCGTGGCGGGACAGCTCGCCTCTTTTCCCTCCGTCTGGTGCATCCCGCTCCCCAAGGGCACCTGCAACGCATCTCATGGGCGTCTCGTCCCTCCGGGACGGACCACAACCCACGCATTGTGGGTGCCCTAATTTGATAACCTCAGTTCTAAAATCCTTGTATGTTTGGCACTTGTGTGCTATCCATGATATAATGATACATATATATATACATAGGGAAGAGAATTATACTTAGATAAATATCTAAAATTCATGAATTAAAGATGCATAAATCAAAATAAATTATAACACATGCACAACACATTCATTAGAAAAGAAAATTACAATGAGAATTACACTTGCACAAACACCTAAAATTCATGAACTCAAGATGAACAAATCAATGTAACACGTGCAAAACCACATTCGCAAGGAAAGAGAGTTATAGTGAGAAGTAAAAATACACAAACACATGATGCATGATACTTAGTGTGTTAAATCGATTTGTTCATCTTTGGTTCATAAAGTTATTGTGGAATTATCACTTCAATGAATTTGTGATCCAATGATCAAATGATAGAAGTGATGAAAATTTTATATTTTTGAATTCATCATTTTTCACAATCAAGGTTGTGAAAAGCGTGCATGGGATGCGTCCCAGGCGCGGGGTGCTCGGGGCCACACAGGAATCGCCCCGACGAGGCTGGGGCAAGCGAGGTGCATGGGACGAGCTGAGGCGCACCGGGGCGAGACTGGAGGCTGATTTGATGTGAGTTTTATCTAAACATCAAATTTTTCGTATATTCTTTTCCTAATATAATCGACTAACATGTGAGATATATGTAAAATTTACGTTATATATACGATTCAACTCATTAATCTTCCAGAGTTCAAACTCATTCTTCTTCTTTCACAATTAAAAGATCACGGTCACTTAATCTCCAGACTCTCTACATACACAATTCAACTCTTTCTTCTTCCACAATACAAACTCATTCTTCTTCCACAATTAAAAAGCCACGGCCACTCTCCACGTACACAATTCAATCTTCCACACTCCACATACACAATTAAAATTCACGTTCCACAAGTAAACTCACGTTCCACAATTATCTATCGCAAGAAAAGAAGAAGGTCATGTTTTCTACATCTTTGTAAATACATGGTATCTCCACAATTGTTAGAGTCCAATTTCGATTCTCGTATTCCACGGTTTCCACATGTAATTTTTTTTGTTCACTTGTTAGTTAGATGATCAATTCATCAATCACTTGTAAATTTGTAATTAATTGAACAAGACAATATTTGATGCATAATAAAATTTTATTTTGCTTTATAGTACTATATATACTATATATTGTAATTTATTCAAGTGTTTAGAATCTATTTCATTTGTGAGATATTATGAGGCGAAATTAATATCGAATATTTTATTTATACTTTTTATGCGTATAATGTTCACATCTTTTATTAGAATATTTTTGGATTTTGGATTCTATACTTTTTATATGATTTATATCTTTCATTTTTGTGTTCATTTATTTACTATATATAGAATCGTCAAGGAATAAATTACAAGAGTTATTTTTTTTCGAAAGCGTCTTGGCCCAATTGACCCGATGGGTTAGTCCGAAATCTGAAGGTTAGGGTTGAGGTTGTAAATTTCAAACCCGAAAAATTTGCAGCCCGAATAGCCCGACAATCCGAGTGGGTTGGCCTGAACCCGAGCGGTTGACCCGATTGACATCCCTAACAGCAGTCGAAAAGCCAAAGACCTCGGTAGCTAAAAGGCCAAAGGCCTTGACTTGTTGACCACATGAAAGGCCAAAAGTCTTTCATTAATTTCCAACAGAGACCACTGCAAGCGCCGTCCTTGTGCATTTGGCGGAGTTTACTGCGACAAGAATAGGCAACGAAACCAAAAAATCGCGACATTAATTATTGTGATCGCATCTACAGACCAGGGAAAAAAAAGTCGCTATCTTTGAGAGCAAAAACGACCCCATTCTTGGCAATTTAATTGCAATGACTCCACAACGACAGGGGAAAAAGTTACTCTATGACTGCAATTTCAAATTCATAGACAAATTGACTAAAAAACCATTGTTAAATACGTTAGGACCCTAAAATAGAGGAGGGGGGGCGTGCATGCTATTTGTGCCCTTTTGGTACCAGACGGAACTCAGGATTGCCGGAAAATAGAACGGCGATCGAGAAGTTTTCCGTCGCAGAGAAAGTTTGAGAACAGAAGTTGCAGAGAGAAGAACTTGTGTATATTTCATTGCTTACGTACTATAACTGTTGATTTACACTTTATACTAATGCTACTTAGCTGACTAAGCTGCTGACGTGTCAAAGCTAACTAAACATTTAGTTATAACTGCCAATTCGGTTTACAATTCTGTTACAACCGTTTAACAAACATTCCCGCTTCTTATTTCCTTCTTCACGTTTCTTCTTCGCCTCCTTCTTCACGCTTCTTCTTCTTCGTTCCTTTTTCTCGCTTCTTTTTCCTTGCTTGCATGTATCAAATCTACCCTCCCTAAAATGAACCTTGTCCTCAAGGTTCAAAATCAGGAAATCGTTGCCGCAAATCGTAAAGAAACTCCCACGTTGCATCCTCTGGAAAGGAATCGGACCATTGCACCAAGACCTGTGTAGCTGCATGATTTCCACGTTTCACCATTCGACGGTCCAGAATTTTCTGAGGTTTAGGCTGGGTATCCAGTGGATGCGCTGGTAGTGTTCCACAAATATTCTGCGCTGGACCCACTTTCTTCTTCAATTGGGATACATGAAATACTGGGTGTATCCTTGAAGACGACGGAAGCTGGAGCTTATAGGCCACTGATCCAAACTTATCGATAATTTTGAACGACCCGTAATAGCGTGGACTCAACTTCTGTACCGTATGCGCCCGGACTGATTGTTGCCGATAGGATTGCAGCTTCAAGTAGACCCAATCGCCAATAGCAAAAGAGCGATCCGTTCGATGTTTGTCATGCTGTTGTTTCATGCGGTCCTGAGCTCGTTGTAAATGGTGTTTCAATAATTTGAGCATCTCTTCCCAAGCCATGAGGCTATCATCCACCGTGTGAACAACCGAATCGCCTTTAAAATAGGGAATATGTATAGGTGGAGGGTACCTGTATAAAGCTTCGAAGGGTGTGGTGTTAATGGCAGAATGATGAGTAGTGTTGTACCAAAATTCGACTAGAGAAATCCATCGACTCCATAGTTCCGGCCGATCATTGCACATACACCGCAAATAAGTTTCCAAACATCTATTGACCACCTCCGTTTGGCCATTGGATTGAGGGTGATAAGCTGTAGACAAATTCAATTGCACACCTTGGATCTTAAACAACTCCTTCCAAAACGTGCTAACAAAGATTGCATCCCGATCATTTATCAGTGTGGATGGTAATCCATGTAGTTTGAAGATGTTATCCATAAACACTTGCGCCACTGTCAATGCCGTGTAAGGATGCTTGAGAGCTATGAAATGAGCATACTTGGT
>JAYDZE010562051.1:0-12583 GCA_034509125.1 Monilaria moniliformis | reverse complement strand
CCTGATAATGTAGGAATTGAAATTTGATGGTTACTAGAAAGTGTGGCCATAGTGAGAATTTAGGGAGATGTAATTGGAATGGTATAGTGAAAGCTAGTTACGCCCAGTTAACGATCCAACCGGGCTCTGATACCACTGTTGGTAGTTTTTGAAAGAAAATGGTGAGTTGCTTTGGAGTATTGTAGAGAGAAGCTTAGGTTTTCTTATTTTCAACTCACCAAAATACAATACATACTTTACATATATATAGTTGATAAGAGGATAAGAGGATAAGGTTTCAACCTTATTTCTATCTTTATCCTTATCAATTATCTCTAACCTTATCTCTAACATTATCTCTAACTTTATCTCTAACATTATCTCTAATATTATCTCTAACTTTATCTATAACATTATCTCTAACTTTATCTATAGAATGAGGACCAATTTTCAATACATATGATGATGTTAAGAATTTAATTATTATGCAATTCAATTAAATTTGCCTAAAATACAATTTGACAATTAATTAATTCAAAATTCTAGATCATGATATCTAAGAGTTCAAATCATACATTTTAATTGAAGACTTCTGTTTGCATATGAGAGCTTGCAACTCCCACCACTCCTCCAATATTCTACCTCGAATCTTCTAGCCTATTACCCAAATTCAGAATTTGAATATAGGATGCTCTATATTCTATCAAACCCCATAGGCTGGAGTGGAGCAAAAAAATAAATAGAAAGAATGAAATAGAGAAAACACGCTAGGCATTTTTATCATAATTAAAGCTTATGAATTTTAATTCTCCACTCCGGCCCCTATTCATAGAATATGTAATGGGCTAGGCTAGTAATCCAAGAAATTTTGGACTAGGCCCTCCTATTGGGTTTTACTAATTAAATTGAGTTTTAATTTAAATTAAATCCAATAGAATATTAATTTGGACCAATATAAAAATTAATATTGATTTACCTGTCCAAATTCAAATTATGAATAATCTGGGCTTTCTTTTTAACTAATTTATTTCACGTGTTTAAAATTCTAATATCCATTAATTAATTTAAGTCTGTTGTTGACATTAACTAATTAATATCTTTTACCAAGAGTGGTCTAGTTTAAGAATAATATTTATTATATTGGAATAAATTCCATTCGGCCGGGTTTTTTATAATAAATTATTTTTTTCTCGAACACCTCTTGGGTATATTATTAACCTAGTTCTCTAGGACACGATTCAATGCAATAACAATCTTAGTACCGATAGATAATAATTGCCACTGCCCAAGATATCAGGACTCTTGGGTTACGAAATACTCATACCTTTTGATAAGTCAAAGCAGTTCATAACCAATACCGTACACTCAATGTTATATAAAAAGATTTAGAAATAAATAATCACTGAGATCTTATCTTTCAATATTCAGCAAGAGAGACTTATCTCAAGGAGAATCCATTCAATGCTATACTACATCAGTGCCGTTAATCTCCCAAGATTAGGATACTTTCGGATGACACTGCAACCTTTTATGATAGATCATCGAATTCTATCTACGTTGTGAAACTTCATGTCCTTCTGCAAGGCACCGACTGAGAGGCCTTTAGTGATGACCTAACCATCGTTCAGTCTACAATGCAGAAGACCTAGACTTGTTTGCTTAATTATAATCACAGATTATATTTGCTCACAATAAAATCACTTGACTATAAAAAAGCAAACCATGTAACAATAAAATCTCTTCACAAGAGTTGGAGAATGGTAGTTCATAGGATTATTAATATATAAACAGCTCATAAAATATGCTTTCTAGTATACAACCCCAACAAGAACGTGATAAAAATAAAGCTAGGCTAGTAGCTTAGGGTAAAACAAAGATAAAGGAATTGCCTAAGTTGAAACATTCGGCCCTGTAGATAGATTGGAAGAGATACACTTATTCCAAGCTTATACAACACACATATGATTTAAAGTGTTTCAAATGAATGTAAAGTGTGCGTTCCCGAATGGAATAATGACTGATGAAGTTTATGTGGAACAACCTCTAAACTTTGAGACAACTGGTCCCAACAATATCTTCAAACTGAAGAAATTCCTCTATGGTCTTAAGCAAACACCTGAAGTTTGGTATGACACACTATCTCTGTATGTAAAGAGAAAGGCTACATAAAGAGATCAATGGACATGACTCTTTTCAAACTCAAATAAGGATATGACATCTTGATGTTACAGATATACGTAAATGATATCATCTTTAGATCTAAATCAAAGAAGATATATGAATAGTTCACCAATGTGATATCATGACCGAGAAGTTCTAAATGTCCATGATAGGATAAATGAATTTCTTTCTATGACTGCAAGTAAAGCAGATAGGAAAAAAAGATCTTCATAAAAAATGTAAAATACATTAAGGAACTTGTAAGAAGTTTGGTGTAGAAAACTGTAAGCTAGTTAAGATTTCAATGAACACCAACTAGAATGTGGAACCAGGAAATGAAAAAAAAAAATAGTGGATATCACCAAGTATCGTGGAATCATAAGATCTCTATTGTACCTTACAGCAATCAGACCAGATATATCATATGCTATCAGAGTATGTGCGAGATACAAAGTTGATCCAAATAAAGCACCTACAGAAGCAACTAACAGGATTGTCCGATATCTCAAGGGAACAACAGAAGTAGGACTATGTTATCCAGCTGACGATAATTTTAAGCTAACAGGATTCGGATTTTGCCGACTGCCACCTTGATCGAAAGTCTACAACTGGAACATGTTGATTCCTAGGCAACAAGCTAATATTTTGGTTCTCGAAAAAGCAGACGTTAGTAGCTATATCTACCTCAGAAGCAGAATACATGGATGCGGGTAGTTTCTATTCACATATATTATGGCGGAAGCAACAACTAAGAGGTTTCGAAGTAGAGACATTTGTAATTCCCATCTATTGTGATAGCTTAAGTGTCATAGTTGTCATACAGAATCCAGACATCCAAAAATGGTGTAAGCATGTAGAATTGCGTCATCACTTCATTCGTGGTCATGTTTAAAAGAAGGATATTCATTGTTGAGAAAATTCATACCAATACATAAATAGTAGACACCTTATAACGACATTTTCTGAAGATTGCTTCAACATGTTGTCTAGAAAGCTAGGGCTGTTGATTCTAGGAACTAACATAGTCTGAAGCTAAGAGAATAGAAAAAATTCACATCAATTTTTTGTACACTTTGTGTGTCTTGTCTAGTTCCATATCGAGTTGTTTTTTAGTCTTTATTTTTTTTCGTGTTTGGGATGGCACGAGTGGCTTTTGGTGGCTGCTGGTACAGGGTAGGTGGAAAGTGTGTTGAGAATCAGAAAAATGGATCCATTCCGTGAAAAAAGCATTGAGCCACATTGATAAAGAATGAGACAACCTCGTCATGCTTAACATGTATTGTGCGGAATTAGTGCCCAAGATAAACCCGAAAAAAAAACCTAAACATGTTTGAGAAGAGTTGATTGTGCCTTTTGAACAAGGAAATATCACGCAGGCAAGCGTACTAAAAAAGAAGTAAAGTAGCTAAGATCCTTATCGCAAATGAATAAGGAAAAAATCACTTCTTTCCTTATTCGGCCAAGCTCAAAACCTGCAAGATATCCTACTGGATAAGGACACACACTTTGCAGCGCCGTGACCCTAAAGCCCTTCACAGATCGGGCTCATCACCAAAACCCTATTTCGCGCAACTCTCTATTTAAGCAGCATGTCGCCATGGCTGCATAGAGATCTTCATACCAGTAGAGATCTTCATACCGAGTATCCCTTTATTTTCTGTTTTGTGATTGTTGTTTGGAAGAAACAAGTCTTGTGGGGAATTTGATTATGTTTCTGATTTGATGTTTGCTTTCCGGCGTTTGTGTCAACGTACTTCTGCATTTCAATTCAAGTCATTTTCATTTCATGCAATGCCTTAATTCATTTGTTATTTATGTTAATATAACTATGTCTAGCTAAGTTTTATATCTGGATTGGGCTATGTGATTTGAGATTAGGGTTGGGGGAACTTGGTAGGTCAAAATGTGATTTCATACTTGTGTGTGTGATTCCGAAATAACGAGTTTAATTTCAAAATGGTTAGATTAAATAAGTTAATTAATTGGTCACTAATTAACTTGCTTGATAAAATTTCCAACAAATTAGGCAACATACCAAGGGTACTTCCAAGTTGAGCTTTGAGAAGTGTCATGGGCACGGGCAAACTAGTGTAGGTTATTACCTATCTAGATCCAAATGCTTCTTGCCCAAAAGTACCTATTAAGCGAACCTATGGGGGAATTCAGAAAGTTAGATAGCATCGTGTAAGTGAACATTGCTTGGCTTTAAAATGAAATGATAGGTTGGGCAAAGGCGACTATGTACGTGATAAGTGAGAATGGGGACATGTCTTTCTCGTTGCCTATAACCGAGAGATACACACACACAAGGAAATATTAATGAACCAATGACTAATTTCCAACCCCGCTCAATGAGTTGACCCTAATCTAGATCTCGTTTTATTTTGGTTACCTTTGTTGTCTAGTTTCAGTACATGTTCTATTGGCCAAGATAAAGTACATTTTTAATTGATACAGTGACAAAAGGGCAAGTTACCACCAGCTCCCTTTGGATCGACCCTGGGCCTACCGCATACTACCCAGTTGTGCATTGCGTATCAAGTTATAAATTTATTTGTGTATAAGCCAAACAACGGCCATCATCAACTAGCGAACGCACAGTTGAGAAGATAACTGCTGATTCAAGGGGTAACCAGCTAACCATCATCACATCCAGCTATTATAAACAGATAACGATGAATAGCTGACTAATATGTTCAGGTGAGAAGTTAGACTCTCATTTGTTGCAGAGCACTACCTCACTAAGACTGTTTTTCGGCTTTTTATTTCAAACAATGCTTTTGAGATATTCAACATATTCTCTGTAACTCTCTATGAGTCTTAACATGGATGGCCAAGAGACGAGGAGCTAGCAGGTCATTAAATGCAGACAAGATAAAGGGTGATTGTGTCAGGCGCGTCAGAAGCCAAATCGTTAAATTCATAACTCACGCACTAAAAGGGAATAACATGTGCTCAATTTTTCCCGCTATAAATGATGATATCATTCATCATCTCAACTTTATCACATCCAAATTCTCTGAAGTTAATCTGCCGAAATATCCTTAGAAAATTTCTTAAAGCTCAAACTCAAAAATCAAACCCTTCCTCTCACATTCTTCTCTATGGCATTCAACTTTTCCCACGAACTCGAAGTCATCTTCTCTGGCACCAACATAGACGAAGTGACCAAGATATTCAATTTTCTTTGAAGCTTAGGGTTAGAACCGTTGATCACCTACAATATGGGCCTCATTTGACGAATGAGGTAGAGATGCTCTACAAATCTCAATAGGCCGTATAAGGCCGAAATCGAGGTTTGTTGTGATACGACATGCAAACAAAGGTGAAGAAATTTATTATCAATGTGAATATAAGCTTAGGGAATGTCTATTTTCTTTCTCGCACCAGAGATCTCATTCTAGACGTGCTACCATATGAATAGGTGTTTCAAGAAATGAACACCATGCTGGAAGTTCCTCTCCTAACTTATCATTTGTCAATGCTCAAAGCCAAGCTCAAGACCAAGTTCAAAGTCCTACTCACCATCATTCAAATGTGTTTTTGGGAATGGTCTGATCCTTCTACCATGTAAGCGCTCAACAACAGTGCTTTATGGTTGATGTTTTCTCCCAAAAATATTGCAGTTGGGATGAATTTTTGTTAAACTTGCTGGTAAAGGAGTCGGCGAAGTTCAAGAAGTGAAAGAATGCTAGACTAGGCACCAAAATCTCAGTCATCATCCTGAACGAGCTGAAAGATCATATTGTCCTATATGACCAATGCAGTGAATTCTCCTAAAAAATAGACAAAGCTGCTCTGTATGTCTTGAGATTTCATTCCTCATTTCTCGGGCGATGGAAGACCGTCAAAAAAGTCAAAGAGAATGAAACAGCTTATCAAATGTGCTCTCGCTTCACAAGGCAAGCTCTCTCTGTATCTTTTTATATAGCAGAAAAGACAGATGTAGAGCCGGTTCAGAAGCATCAACCATAAGAAAAAAATAAGCTTAAAACGTAAAGTAGAGGGTCCTTATGAATGAGCCAGATCTGCAGCCAGTGACGAGAACTAAGTAGTTAGTAACAATCCGCTAGAATAATAAGCCTCTAACAGAAAATAGCCTTTCTTTCCATATTTCCATTCATTTCCCAAAATTTAAAAATGAAGCAAGGACTTGGTTATCTAAGCACGATAGTCTAGTCGTAACTGCTACAGTAAAAAAAGCTAAGTAAGAAATGATAGAATGAGGTACTTAACTAGCTTGACCATAGGGAAATACTAGGAACTTTCCACCGATGACCTTCTTTTGGCGCTCCATAGCCACAAAAGTGGCCCATCCGACAAAGTCTCCTCATCCCTGATAAAGGAATCTCCAACACATCCAAGCTCTGCTTGCGTCTTTCATTTGCTACTTCAACTATTGTCGACCAGCTTCCGACCCCAACCAGCCTAACTTTACTAAGCCAGCTGCATCACTGCCAAGAACAACGCAGACAATTGACAAGACAATCGACACAGCTCAGGTTAATTTCTAGCAAGCTTTGATAAATATACGAAAGAACTTTATCGAAAGCTAGAATCAGTTGCCAATATCGACCAGACTATTATGCGCCAGTCTCCAAAAGTAGTGAAAGAGCATGTCCTAACTGACATCTCCAAGCTCAAGATTGCGCCAACTTCTAGAGTTGTTGAAGAGCATGTCATAGGCTCATAGCTGCCACCTCCCAGTTGAAGACTGAGCTGATGATCCGGGATAACGAGCTACACAGACAGGCAAGTCAAATTTAGAATCTAACAGCAGCTCTCAAGGCTCTTCAGGACAAATAGCAACTCATCGATGCTCATATTTCCCTGCAGAGTCATCCGTCTCTTCCTCCTCAATGATATTCGAAGCATTTTGATAATGTCAAATGGAGAAGAGAAAGTAAAAAGGAGAACAAATTGATGAGCTAGCCGCTCAACTTAAAATGAGAGGATAATGTAGCGCTTCAAGGAAGGCATCGCAAGAGAAAAAGAATGAAGCTTAGATTATATAATAGCTATTGTGATTTACATGTTTTCAATCAAGTTGTAATCAGCTACCGACATCATAGTGAAATGAAAAGCCTTTTGGGTGATGGAGAACACCCTTATGACAATAACTCTTTGTCCAGGCTCATGTTTTTTTTTTCTTTGTTATTTTATATGTGCTAACCCTTATCTCTTTTCTCATAAGCTTAGATTGAGTCTGGTGTATTGAACCTAAATAGATAGGTTTTGTCATCATCAAAAAATGGGAATTGTTGGAAAAATTTTGGTGCAATATAAGTGTTTTGATTGATAACAAAATCTTTGATAATGAAACATGTGCTATAATAGGTCATAGCTCTAATATTAGGGAGCTACGTTATTTAATTTAATAGGATTAGGGGCAACTGATCATCAAAGTATCAGTTCCACAATCGCTTTAGATGCACAACTTTGAAGAAAACAACTAAGAAGTCTTCAACTAGGACCAAGATTCTAAAGTTATGCCAAGTGTTGAAACGTCAAAGAAAGACTCGAAGAATCAGGAAAAGAGAATACATCCGACAAGAAGACAACTGATAGGATATTAGCTGAAAATTGTAGTCAGTCAACTATGACATAGCTGTAACCAAACACCTTTATGTCTTAGACAACCAGCTCAAATACAACTGACTTCTACACAACAAGGACAAATGCACCTAGTATCGACCTAGCTTACTTTGTCAGCTACAAAAAAGATTTTCTGTACTTTGACACCTCTGTAGAACAAATCCGAAGTTACAGAGATTCTCATACAAGGTTGCAGACGGCAAAAACAACATGTCAACAACAACCTACGAATTCAAACATGAAGAATAGTAACACCATAGGTCAAAGTCTGATTGGTGCTTCTCGAACGACACTATTTCAGATTGAGGTCCCTAAAGTGTTAAACCTCTCAAGAACTCATACTCTCAAGTAACAATCGTGGGGCACTGAAGATGCTACAAAAACACAATTGAATTTTGGGGACACATTGTAATTGTCGTTTTTACTATGAGACCAAAATGGAATAAACAAAAATTTGACTACAAGATCACAATAGAATAAATGATCAAAAGGAATATTGTTTACAATGTTACCAGTACGATACCAGAAAAGCAAAAAGAAGATTACCTAGTAAGCTGAAATGACTATTGGCTCTCGGTTGGGTGGCTCATGCGTGTGTGACTGACGTGGACGCGTAACATGAAGCGTAGGTAGAGTGGCAGCACTGACATGGTGGCAGTTGAGACATGTGGCAGGTGGTATGGCAGTAGTTGGCACAAGCCTCCACATGGCATGGCAGATGGTGGCGGTTGTGCCACATGGCAAGCCAGTAGGGTGGCTGGATGAAGACACTGTTTGAACTATCAGGTTGACTATCATGCACCTGTCAGAGTACAATTCGAAGTCATTTTATACAACATTTAGATGAGTTGTAGGACGATGTATCCTAGTATCAAGTAGATTCGTCGGAACATCGAGTTCGTTTCGTGCAGCGCCTCGTGTTCACCCGAATCGTTGTATCTTGGAGATAATTGCAATCGTCTGTGACCACAATAGTGATGCATATTGTCTTGCAAAGATTAGGTCAACCTCAAGCTTCGATTTTTTTATCTTTTGTACCGTTAATTTATTTCCATGTTGTCCAACGATTATTTTTTCAACAATAATTAATATTATGAAATGAATATATTTATCTACAATTAAGCAAAATTGAAGGACAAACTTAATTAACGTCAATAATTTGGTCATTTAAAGTGATGAATCTTGGTGTGGTAAGTAAGGAGTCAGAATTGAAATGCATGTTTGGAGTGGAGAACCATTAATGCTTCGACAATGATGTCGGTCCCCGTGTAAAAAGAAAACACACAAATGAATCAGAGATTCACAACAGCATGTACATGATGATGATGATGATGATGATGATGATGATGATGATGATGATGATGATGATGATGATGATGATGATGATGATGATAATAATAAATTTAAAAAATTCAAGGAATAAAAATAAATGGCCCAACTACTCTTTATATTAGATATGGGTCTTCGAGTCTGGTAGATTTGTTTAGCTCTAACGCACTTTAGCTCCAATATATTGGTTCAGGTATGTGAAAGTTTATGATCTGTTAATTGACCTATAATCATTCTTGAAAAAAATTATAGATATTTCAGTCTATATTTCGTAATTAAATTTATACTTGAAAAAAAATTATAGATATTTTAGTCTATGTTTCGTAATTAACTTTGATTAGACCGAACGCAATAAAAAATACATAAAAAATCACCATAAAAATTAACAAATATATAATTGAATATGAACTAGAATTCAAATATTCGATCCATCTCAAAAACTTCTACACAAGGTTTCATCTTTTGGTAAGCAAACATTTTGTTACAGAAATAAGTTAAGTACTACCAAACCTGAAAGACATAATTAATATAAAAATAAAAATACAAAATTCATACACATGTTTTCATAGCTGAAACTTTTGATTTTCTTATAAAAGCAAATTAGAAGGCAAATATAGAACTGCAAGCTTTGAGAGAAGTTGGGAGTTCAGAAATAGAGAAACATCTCACAGTTGCGAGAAATTGAGTGGAAATCATGTAACTAACTTAATAACTTATAATGGATACAATAAATTGATTGATAACGTAAGCGTAAGCTAATCAATTTTGTAATAGAATGATAAACATAAATTAATTGTTAGTGAAACTAATTGTCTCATAAGCTCCGTTATCTAAAAGTAATCTATAACGGGTACTGATTCCATATAATAGTTTTCAAGAGTTTCTTGATTTGTTCATAAAAAATTATTTTTCTCATAATCTTTTAAGAAATAATAAATTTGACCTCTAGGAACATGTGGAGTTTATTGAGTTGAGTGGTAAAATCTATATTATACATAGTAAAATCAAGGGTCCAATCCAAACTCTATATTGTCCCCTGGTTGAAATGTTTTTCATTTACATATAGTACTGATATTATAATACTATCACATTATCAAAGACTGGATTCATATGTGCACCACTATCCACTTTCATATGCTCCCATGCACATGAAGATACCAATTAGAATTATTGGTGTATTGTGGATCATTTAACATTTTCACTTATAGTTTTTTTCTTGTATTGCTAGGAGATGAAGAAAAAGAAGAGGTGCTGCGTGTAATCCCACTGAATCTTTCATCCCTAACACACACACAAAAAAAGGTTACATTATACTATTGTAACGATAAAAGAAAAAATTATTAACTGGTAAAGATGAGAAAGAAAGGGGCAATTGGGCATTAATATCATAAATTATGGTCTAATTCTGAATTTTCCCATGAAATTAAAAGTTGGTCGCAAAAATCATAAACTTTGTTGTTGTTGTTGCCGATTTCGCACGATCTTTCAAATCGAAACCGACGTAGTAAATTAAACTCCTCCGATCCATCCAAATTTGAGTCGAATGCTGAGTCTTTTGAGCACGACGCATTAGTTTTGATCTCGAACAGCAACGACAGCTCGTCGTACAATCTTGGCCAGGACTCCTTGGGTTTATTCACGTCGGACGGACTGATCTTGCCGCCTCCTAATGAGATGCAGGAAGAAGGATTCGCTCTTGGTAAATGGCGGAGGTGAGATCTGCACTTGTATTCAATAATTAAGTCGTTGGGTTTTTTTTGTATTATCCTCGCTCATAGTGTTTGATTAGGGTTTTAGTGAAGGTCGGATGGTGATTCGCCCACCTGCCGTTTATTTAGGCATGTTTAATTATCACTGTAACTGATTTGATGGAGATCTCTTGCTGGATTTACTTCGATGGAAATGAGCAATTTTATTTTTATTTTTAAAAAAAGTTTAAAAACAACAATATATTTGGGAAATCGTGGGAAATCGTCAACAACAATAAATTTCATGATTTTTGCGATCAAATTTTAAGTTCATAGGAAAATCCAAAATTTGGCCATAGTTCTTGATATTAGTGACCAATTGCCCTAAAACAAATTGTATCAGACATTTGACTGACCAAAATTAGTACATATTAAAAACAGAATTTAAATTTATATTTGGTGACATATTTATTATTTTATTGGTGTTGTAATAATGTTATGTTATGAATTTTAACTCATCTAAAGATCTAAGAGTAACGTTGTGCACCACAATCAAAGCCCAACCCATGCGTCGCCCATCACGCGCCCCACATGCCCAATAGCGCCGCGCGTGTTCCACACGCGGACGTTGTGCGACAGAGCGTTGTTTCGACACTAAATTAATTTTTATTTTTTTTGAAAAATCTTTTTACTTGTAAAAAAAGTTCATTTAATTCATTAATTTTGAAAATTCATTTTTAATTAAAATAGAAAAAAATCATTTAATTCAATTTTAATTCTGAAAAAATGTTTTTAATTAAAAATAAATAAAAATTCATTAAATTCTATTCAAATTTTGGAAAAAATCTTTTTTAATTAAAATAAAAAATGAAAATTTAATTAAAATTTTAATTAATTGTATATTCAGTTGATCGTATTTTTAATGAAATCATATTTTGAATTAATCATATTTATAATTAAATCATATTTTTAATTATTGTATTTTTAATTAATTACAATATAATTGTAAACTATATGAAATAAAAATGAACTACAAAGATAAGAAATTGGAAAAATGTATTGTAGTTGTTTTGTGTTCTATAATTGTGAGTGTAGTAAAACAAGTGCTTTAATATGTACAAATTATTGTAGAGTTCAACTACCATAACAGTGCTCCTCACGAGCACAAAACTGTTGATGCTCCAAGAGAGAGGGTCCGCAAACAAACTCAATTTTTACCAAGAGCTGAGGCCATCATTTATGAGCCTAGGTTCTATACAAGAGCCTATTTTAATGGGTCTAGTCTTTAAGATTTCATCACAAGCCCAAGTTAAAAATTGCATTAATATTTGCAAGAATTATTACACCCTCGGCATTAAATTCAAGAATTATTTTTTTAATTATGATTTACTTTCTATTGCCCTTGTACAGAAATTATGGATATTATAATATTATAGTACATCCTAGTCTAATCATGCTCAATTATTCCCCCTAATTTTAATTAGCGGCCCACTAATTGGATAAGATGGACCCTTATGCCCAGTTTGGTACCCATGTTAAGCCCATGATAGGATATAGTATCCTGGCACAACAGTGTTATTTGTGTGTTTGGTAGCTTGGTTAATTTTTATCTCGGCCCGACGGGCCGAGGCTTATTTATCGCGGCCCGCCCCTGATCTTGCCAAAACGACGCCGTTTTGGGCGTTGCTGCCCAGTTACTGAATCGCACCACATTGGTGCGATAGTGCACTGTTTTCCTACGATATCCTATTCTACCCTCTCCCATTCTTCACCTCCTTCACCCCTCGGCTCTGAGCCACCGCGCCGTCATCGTCACCGTCACCGTCGCCAAG